>VURO01028871.1:0-17001 GCA_015108175.1 Pelvicachromis taeniatus | reverse complement strand
GCAGTCTGAACCTATCGCAGCATAACTAAGGGGGGATTCAAGGTCACCTGATCCCGCCCTAACTATATGCTTTAGCAAAAAGGAAAGTTTTAAGCCTAATCTTAAAAGTAGAGATAGTGTCTGTCTCCCGAATCCAAACTGGAAGCTGGTTCCATAGAAGAGGGGCCTGAAAACTGAAGGCTCTCCCTCCCATTCTACTTTTAAATACTCTAGGAACAACAAGTAAGCCAGCAGTGTGAGAGCGAAGTGCTCTAATGGGGTGATATGGTACTACAAGGTCATTAAGATAAGATGGGGCCTGATTGTTTAAGACCTTGTATGTGAGGAGCAGGATTTTGAATTCAATTCTGGATTTAACAGGGAGCCAATGAAGGGAAGCCAATATAGGAGAAATTTCAAGTTTGAAAAAATGTCAAAACTTTTCTCATACTAACAACTCCACTAGCACAAGAAGCTAGTGTTTGACAACATGGAAACACACAAACACAATAAATGCTTCTGGTGTCATTTTGTGCATTTGTGACCTTGCTACCGATCAGTCCATTATGCAGAAAGAGTTCAAATAAACAAGCAAAAGCAGAAACAAAAGGGCTGCTGGCATATCTCATCATCAGGGATTCCCAACTCTCTGCTGCAATTACCCAGCATCCAGCAGCCTCTCACACACAGCTCTACCTATCCACTGCCTCAGCAAACACTCCCTGAACAGTTATTGTGAAACTGGGTCAGTACCTGGTATTGATAATGTCATACGCAGTTTAAATTAGTGTGGGTGGATGGTACTGTAATCAATAGTGCACAATTGTCAAGTCTTTACAGTCACCTCTGGTCCCTGCTGATGGACATTGATTCAGACTTAAGTGGACCTAAAAGCCTAAGGAGAAGAGCAATGGTATCTGTGGTGAGAAAACGAAACCTGCAGAGAATGAACACGGGATGGATTTACCTGTCCTACACCAGGATGCTCCTTTATTATGACGATTAAAAAAAAACAGATAGCTGCAGGTTTGGGCACCAGGCAGCAATAAATAGCATACGCATAAAACAAGTGCATGCCTTTGTTTAATGGTTTTATAAATTCAGCTCATTTATCAACCTGTCTGGCTTATCACTTATCTGAACATTGATAAGTGCTGCATACCGGAATGAAATGAGTGAGTATTACAGACATGTGAACTCCATGTGAACTCCACATCCCACGTGTCTGGTGGCATTTATTAATTATAATATGGGAAACAAAATAAATAAACTATTACCAGATGTACATTTTTAGCTAATTTAGTCAAATACAGTTACATTTGATTTTGCATAAATCTTAGTAATCTTTCTCTGTGTGAAGAGGAGAGCTCTAGTGTTGTTTCTGGGCTTTCAGCTTACATTATAAACCTCAATAGTCAGCATAAACAACAAACGTCAAGTCGATCAGTCATCTGAATTACTCTTTCCATTTATTATTAAGAATCAATTACATTATATATGACAGTTCTGTCATTGGGAAATGACTATATACCTATATATTGAGAGAATAACTATATAACTCAACTATACTCGTTTATATAACTACTCTGTTTAGCTATATATTTGAGTATAGCTAAACAGAATAAAAAGCTAGTATTATTCTTGAAACTGTACCAAGAGTTAACACAGTTTAGGCATTATAGTTACAAATAGAGCCAAACAGTAAATTAGAGATGTATTGCAGTTATCTTTCAAGTAAAAAAATAATAATGAATTAATCAAAGGTATTATAATAATAGTAGAACTGATTAGATATTTGAATAGCACTTCCAGCTTCCTTCGATTCCACTTTCAGAATTCAGAATAGGCTACATGCTGAACAGGTCACCAGCACACTGCAGGGTTAACACACAGAGACATACAACCACACACTCTCACATTCACAACTGGAGCCAATTTAGAATTACCAGTTATCAGGGGAGAGCCCATGTTACCCAAAGGGAGCCACGGGCACTGGGGAGAAATAACTCATACTGTGATGCTTTTCTTCTCTAAGCCTCATTCACCCATACATTCATTCTTTTTTTTTATGCCTTTAAGTGTTATGAACTTACGCTTTCTGACTATTATGCATTTGGCATGTAGATGTAAGGAGTCAGGGATCAAACCACTAACAGTACTGCTTCTTTATAAACTTACTGAATGTGGAAATAGTAATGAATACAAATAAAAATGTTTATTTTATAGTCTTATTTTGTATTAATACTACTGTTGATCTTGATCAGATTTGTAACAGAATGGTTTATTTATTGGGGGTGGTTGTAGCTCAGGTGGTAGAGCGGGTCACCGGAAGGTCGGTGGTTCGATCCCAGGCTGCTCCAGTCTATATGCCAAGTATCCTTGGGCAAGATACTAACCCCATGTTTGACTACTGGTGTTGGTCAGAGGGCCCGGTGGCGCCTGTGTCCGGCAGCCTGGCCTCTGTCAGTGCGTCCCAGCTGTGGCTACAATGTAGCTTGCCATCACCAGTGTGTGAATGTGTGTGCGAATGACTGAATGTAGTCTAAAGCGCTTTGGGGTCCTTAGTGACTAAGAAAAGTGCTATACAAATGCAGTTGTTTGTTTTGTTTTATTTATGATCAGAATTTTTAGATTACTGGAGATCAATTAAGACTCTATGTGTCTATGTGTCATGCCCTTAGGTGTCAACGATTGGGGATCCATTATTCTTCGCTGCTGGAGGAGTGGCCTGCCTCTGAACGCCGAAATTGGGGCTGAAGACTGCCTTCTCTCACCTGCAGCTCGTTACCGGCAGTCAGGTGCAGCAGGTTTAGGAGCAGCACGGACCTCCACTCACCAGATTGTCTGCCATTCAGTGGCGGTAAATCGACTCTGCACCTCTCGCGCTTTCCTTGTGTAATTTTCTGAAGTAATCTTGTGCTATGTTTGGAGTAACCGGCATCCTGGCCCATTCCACATGTACTACTTGGTTACCGCCGTTCGCCTCACGCTGCCGTTCACCAATAAGGACATCTGCCACTTTCCATCCGTTTAAGCTGGTGATCGCACCCACCTGCCTGCCCTCCTATTCACCACCCATGCCATCCCTGCTCGGAAAGGCTCTCCTCTCTCACCCACGGCTCGCCAACACCCTGGACCTTTTCTGGCTCCCCCTGCAGCCCTCCACTCCTGTGTCACAAGTGTCTGGCCAATACAATCTGGCCAGACATGGTCCCAGCAGACCCACTCTGACCCCGGTTAAGTCGCAGGGAGTTATGTTAGGGGTACACGAGCAAGCCCTGCAAAATCTAGATAAACAATGCCAGCCAATAAGCGGCAAGCAGGAAAAAATGTTCTCCGTCGTTTGTAACGTTACTCCTGTAACGCACCGAGCCCCCACAGTTACGGCTGCCCAGCAGAAGTTTCCAAACCAACTGCCTCCTCCAACCCATCAAAGTCTGCCCTTATGATGTTTTTCTGGCTAAGTTAAAGAAGACCTTCGCTCATCTGATTTCTGAAGGCAGCTCCACAAAGTGCTTATTAAAACCTCTGTCAGGGTGACGGTAGTGTCGCAGAATTTGTCATCGAGTTTTGTATTGTGGCGGCTGAGACTGGATGGTCGGAATACATGTTACAGGGAGTGTTTTTGCAAGAACTAAATGACTAAATGAACGACCAGCTCGCCTCTCGTAATGAGCCTCCCTCATTTGTGGAGTTAGTCTCATTAGCACTCTAGTGCTTCACTAGATAAGCGTTTGGGGGAAAGAGAAGAAGGGAAATAGGAATGTGCGGCCACTAACCAGAGCCCCACACTCATTCATCTTTTTTGCACACCTGCCCATGGAGCCTCCTAGCAGTCCCTCATCTCCTTTACTGAAAGAGCCAACTGAACCCATGCAAATTGGGCTATCGAGGCCAGTTCGGCCAAAAAGTCTCACCCACCAGTAATTTCGGGGCTTTTGGTGGGTGGTTCTTCCTTGCCCAAAGCCCCGTCTTCTAATGTCAGTGAAGCTCTGCCACAATAACCTTCTCACTCCCTCCAAGCATTTGTGGATTCAGCCCGTGAGCAAAATTTAATAGATGTGAAGTTAGCCCAGCGTCTGTACCTCCTTCTGGTTACTCTCCAACCTCTCATTACTGCTACCACCCTTAATAATAAGGTCTTTGCTCTGATCACCTATAAGACCAAACCTGTGCAGCTAATCACTTCAGGTAACCATTGTGAGACAATAAAAATTTTTATGTTCACGTTCCCAGATTCCCCACTCATCCTTAGTTTTCCCAGGCTGGAGAGACATAACCCACACCTGGACTGGACAAAAGGCAAGGTAGTAAATTAGAGTTTATTTTGTCATGCCCAGTGTCTGTGATCTGCTATTCCTTCAGACCCCATCACCAATGACCTCCTGTGCAGTACCTCATCTGACCTCAGATGGTCACTCTCTCCAGAGGGTGTTTAGCAAGGAGAAAGCCCTTTCACTGCCATCGCATCTCCCTAATGACTGCGCCATTGACCTCCTACCAGGCTTCACACTCCCCTCCAGTCACTTGTACAATCTGCATCTCCTGCATCAGCAGGTTTCTTCTTTGTGGCCATGAAGGACAAGTCTTTGAGACCCTGCATAGTGTTTGAATCACTCCAGGGAGCCATTGTGTTTACTAAATTAGACCTCCACAATGCATACCATCGTGTCTGCATTCATGAGGGCAACAAGTGGAAGACAGCCTTTAACACCCCTTTGGGACATTTTGAGAATATAGTCATACCTTTTGGCCTCACAAACGCCTCAGCTGTCTTCCAGGCCCTTGTCAATGATGTTTTAAGGGAATTCCTCAGTCGATTTGTTTTTGTGTATCTGGACAACATTCTCATATTCTCTAAATCCCTAGCAGAACACCGGACCCATTTGCGCAGTGTCCTTCAGAGGCTTCTGAAGAACCGCTTATATGTCAAAGCAGAGTTTCATGCCTCCACATTCTCTTTCCTAGGTTTGCTATTTCAGGAGGGTAGGTAAAGATGGACCTGGCCAAGGTTCGAGCAGTCGCGAAATAGCAGGCTCCAGCCACACGAAAACAACTTCATCATTTTCTGGGATTTATTCATTTTTACCGACGCTTCATCAGGGACTACAGCAAGGTAGCAAGGCTCCACTTACCAAACTCACATCCCTGAAATTGCCTTATACTTGGTCTTTAGAAGCTGATGCAGCATTCTCAGAGCTGAAGATCCTATTCACCACCACTCCAGTGCTGGTTCACCTTGACACAACTCTGCCAATTGTGGTGGAAAAGGATGCTTCTGACGCTGGGGTTGGAGCTGTTCTGTCCCAGCGCTCTGGACCCCAAGGTAAGCTCCAACCCCGTTTATCCTTTGGATGGACCACAAGAACCTGATCTACCTCAGTTCTGCTAAAAGGTTTAGTGTACATCAGGCTTGCTGTTCCCTATTCTTCAGTCGGTATCTCTTTAATCTCTCCTATTGGCCAGGGGCAAGGACCAGTCCACTCCGCAGCGCATTCTGCCTGCCACCTGCTCTATCGGGAATCTTACCTGGGACATTGAAAGCACACTCCAACAGCACCTTCCGAGAGATCCTGACCAGGAGACTGGGCCTTCCGAGCAGCGTTACGTGCCTGCGGCAGCTCGTGCAGCCATCATCATCTGGGTGTGAGTCAAACACTCTATTTACTCAGACGCTACTTCTGGTGGGACACCATGGAAAGGGATGTGAGGGAGTATATCACAGCCTGTGCAATCTGTGCCCAGATTAAGAGCAGCACTTCCTGGACTTCGCGGCTTCTGCAGCCCCACTGGCTGTGTTCTCACATCGATTTAGACTTTGTTACTGCCCTCACACTTGTCTAACGGTAAAACTGTCATTCTCACCATCATTGATAGATTCTCTAAAGCAGCTCAATTCAACGTCTTTCATAAACTCCCATCTTGCATTACATTTTCAGACTCCATGGCATTCCCACTGAAATAGTTTTTTTGATAGAGGTCCACAATTCATTTCCCAGACTTGGAAAACTTTCTGCTCTTCTCTAGGAGCCAAGTTGCATTTCAGCTCTGGGTACCATCCTCAGACCAATGGGCAAACCGAGCAGCTGAACCAGGAGCTTGAGTTAGCACTACACTGTGTTACCACTCAGAACCCAACATCCGGGTCACAGCCTTATGCCTTACGCACACAACTCCCTAACCTCCTCTGCCACAGGTCAGTCCCCATTTGAACCTTCTCTGGGATGTCAACCTCCCTTATTCCATACTACAGAATGTCCATTTCCATGCCACCCATGACACTATGTGGCCCATGAACAAAAACAAGTTTTACACCTCTCTTTAAGAGCATTTTAAGAATAGTTTTCGTAATAGCCAGCTGCCTTTACACCATGCTGTTTATTGTTCCTGTCTTGCAGCTGCAGGTTTGCAGAAAAAGTTTTGTGTCATTCACTAACTCATCTCAAGAAAGAAGCAAAACCCTGTAACACTTCTTCAGAATGTATTTTGTTACAACCAGTAGCATTATTAATGTCTTACCGGTTACTGGTTACCCAACTCTGTTCTGTAGCATGACTTCAATTGCATAGTTGTCACACATACAACACTTTCCATTGTTCATTACTACCTCTATGCATTTTTTGGGCCAAGTTGTGTTTACTGAGGACAAAGTGTATTACTGCAACATGCTTGGCATGGCATGTTTCATTTGATCCATATATTTTCTTCTACTTCTATTTTCATCTACACATGATTCCCAGAAGATATAGTTGTGTTATGACCCAGGTCGTGATTTTGTGTGTTGTTTTTGCCTGCCACACCTGGCAGTGGGGTTGTTTGCGCTCTGTGTTGTGTGTGCTTGTGTAAGTTCCAGGTGGAGTCTGAGCATTGGTGGAAGACTGAATGAGGCCGGCTATAAATTGGGACCCATTCAGACTAGCTGCCCCGCCCACTTCCTGTTTCCAACGAGCTGTGCGTTTAGCCCTGTGCCTTGTGTTGTGCTGTGTGAATGTGTTTCTGGGATGAGAAGAGCATGCCTGCGTTGTGTCTATTGTAAATAGTGTAAATAGACCTTTTTGTTGATCTGGTAGCTGTAGGGGTGGGAAGCCATTTTCATTTAGGATCTTTTCCTCCTGTTTTGGTTAGGGAGACAAGTAAGACACCTGGATTTTCTTTTGGGTTTCTCATTATAGGTAATTCAGGTCTGTTTCATTTCTAGAGTGTTTTGTTTGTTGCTTTGTTCATGCCCACCATGATGGCCTTAAAAGTTTGAGTTCAATAAAATACCTGGTTGCTGTAAAACTGTAATCATGTGGGAGCGTTGTTTTTTTTTCTTGGGAACCGGGAGTGCGGGCGTTATCTTTCCTTTTTGTGTTTTTTTGTGTTGCGCTCCAGTTTCCCCTAGGCCGGGGTGTAACAGTTTATAACTAAAACACTGTAAAAATGTGCACAGTGACTCTGCACCACTCAAATTCGATCTAGAAGTACAGCTTGTTGTTGATTATACAGTGAAAAAGATGCTGCCAACTTATTATACATTCAAAGATCATGACAATATCACTGTAATATGAGAATTAGATAGTAATGACAGAAGGTCTTTAATTAAATTAAATGCGTTTTCTTTTCATGTTAACATTAGTAAAATCTGTTATAAAAATAACCCATTGTTAAGACTATAACTGAATGCAGTATTGTTGTGCTTCATTTCTGGTTCATCAGATTTCACATATGTACAGTCTCATTTTTCGGATCTGCTGGAGGTCTTTTCCTATTTAAAGAGAAGTCTTCCTCTGTTTTCTAATACTGTAGGATCTTTACCTTGAAAACTAAAGCACCTTCACCTTCTGAATGCTATACCAGAATCTCTAAATGATGATGTTCTTGTTGATGCAACGATGATAAATCTCAGATAACAGTAATTGGCTAGTATAGCCGATTAAATCAATGATGCAGCAAATAATTTCGAAGGGTAAAACAGGTTCACCATACATCTTCATAAATTCATTGAAATGTCTACTTTTAGGTAGACAAATGTTTCCAGGTAACACAAACCACTTTTGATAATCTTTTAATGATGTTACTTATATGTCGGTATATATTATCTTCTTATCTGAACAGAAAGTTTCCGATAAGAAACAGTATGGTGGTGCAGTTTTTCACGAGGATACTTTTTTTAATCTTAGATGGAAATTTGTTGATATGAGGAATTCCAGAGGCCTTATTGCAGATACTGGGGAAGATTTTGGTAAATGTCATTTTTTTTCAGTGGACGTTTGAGTGTATGGTATGGTGAACACGTCAAATTCTTTTTTTTTAAGCATTCTCCTGAGTCACTATGGATGAGTGCTATAATTGTTTAGCCTCAGAATATGTGTTTGGTTGAAACTCTTGAATGTGTTACTGATGCTTCTCTCCCTTTAGCTGGTTGCCTCTGTCTAACATTTCTTCTTGTGTTGACAGCTGTTTTGACAGCTGGTTTACGTTTCTTAGAGATACTGCTCTGACACATATCTCTAGGGGCAGTTTTTTTCACAGGTCTGTGAGCGTACACTATCAGTCCATTCCCCTCTTGTTTTCCAGAGGTAACATTTCTCATGATATCTGGAACTACATGACTCACAATACATGTGGCTGATATCCAAAATAAACTGCAAAACACCCCCTAAACCACTGCCATATTACATATTCATCTTAAAAATACTCAGACAGGTTTCCACCTGCTTGGCTAATGCAAAAGTTTAGGTAACTGGACCTTTAATAATATATTTGGACACCAATGTGTAATGGGCCTTTTTAAAAGTGAGAATGAGGATGTGACACTCCTGATTGGCCATGTTTACAGTAGTGAAAATATTTATTTGATTAACAATAAACAATTTGCAGCTCTATTTGGTATTACATGGAGACATATGCTATGCAGATGGCAATATAGTAAAATCTTGCATTGTTGCTTTTAATTAGCAAGTCATCTGTGGAGGAGACAGAACTGAATATTTGGAAATCTGTGTTTATACTACAAAAATTATAGTGTTGAATTTTTTATCCTTAGTCTTACAAACAACCAATTAATGGTTTAAGTGTAAAAAAAAAACAACTAAACATTAACAGATGAGCAATAACATTATCTCCGTAACACCAAACCCATCCAAAAATAGACAGAAAATTCTGGTTTTTTGGAACTGAGATCTTTAGTAACACAAAATCCACTTTTTTTTTTTTTTTTGCTATATCATGTTGTGTATGACATATTTGTATTATATATTTATTATATATATTTTTGTATCGCATTTAATACATTGGGTGTTTTGGGCAACTGTTTGTTAACAACAATGTTAATTTTAGACAAAAAAAGAGTTTTGTCCATATCATGTTTAAATTATGACAAGTTTTGATCATGTTGATGAGCTAGAGGTCTCAGAAACTCATGTTTCAAATGATATAAAGGGCATTATCTTTTCACCATGTCTTTTGCTAGTAGGTGGGATATATTAAGAAGCAAGTGAACATTTTTTCCTCAAAGTTGATGTGTTAGAAGCAGGAAAAATGGCCAAGTATAAGGATTTTACTGACTTTGATAAGGGCAGAATTCTGGTGGACAGACAACTGGGCATCTCCAAAATTGCAGCTCTTGTGGGGTTGTCCAAGTCTGCAGTCTGGTCAGTATCTATCAAAAGTGGTCCGAGGAAAGAAAAGTGGTGACCAGTAACAGGCTCATGGGCAGATAAGCCTCATTGATGCATATGGTGAGTGAAGATTGCTTGGGCCGATCCAACAGATGAGCTACTGTAGCTCAAATTGATGACAATTTCTGCTGAACAAAAGATGCCAGAATACACAGTGCATCAAAATTTGTTGCATATGGCGCTGCATAGCCGCAGGCCAGTCAGGGTGCCGATGCGGACCCTTGTTCATCGCCAATAATGGGTACAGTACTCACACAGTACTCACCACACAAATATTTAGTATGTTGAACTTTACGAACTAACTTGTAGTTACCATCTAACAGTCTCAGTGAGACTCTCAGTGAGACTTTTCTACATGGGCACATCACATCCAGAGAGTCCATAGACTCTCAGAACAGCAGCAGCTTCACGTACCTACATCAGCTGACAGCAGCTATAAAATAAAGTGAGGTAAAGGTAGACTTGTAGATAAAGACAGCCAAACACTTTACATCTTAAAATATTGTATATAGTGATACCCTTATTTAAATGGAACACTCTGTTAGTTTTTACGCTGTGTCTTAACAGCAAAGTCTGTTAACACTTCCTTTTTTTGACCTAGCACTGCCAACCATGTATTTATCTCTGAACCATCTACTGTGGTCCCCCTGTGCATGTAAAGTGGAGATGAATTCCATAGAAGTGATGCAAAACAAACATGCAGTCAAGCACTGACCTATAGGCTGTGTAGGGTTGCAAAGAGTTGGAAAATTTGTTCACAAATTGTGAATTCCTAGAAAGTTTGATCAAGGGACTTTGCTCAATTTTAAGGATTTACTGAAATACTGAAATTTATTGAAATGTAATGCTACAGTATAAGTGACAACTGTTTTGATTGCGTCAGCCTCCGCTCCAGGTGCTGAAAGTGTTGCTTCACTTTGTTCATTCGCTCATCCCAGTTTTGCCTGTGGATCATGTTTGTTTCTGTTTATATTATTTCTGACCTGCGTCATTCATGAAACAAAGTCTCTGCTCAGGTATGATCACCAGACACTACTGGACCTCCAAACTTTGGTCCAAAATATTGTGTCATTTGGAGCTGGTGGGCAGCAACTCCTGCCCCCAGTTGTATCGGAAATCCTGGGTTACCTATACCGGGTTCCCACGCTACCTTCCTGGCGAAAGCGTCATCGTCACCGGGGTAAACGACGCGGTCGGCTGGTGAAGCTGAAGGTTTCCCTAAGGAATTTTTCTGCTATTTTCTGACCAGGATATGTTCCCAAGAATGTTTGTGCCTCGGCGTTTCCTGGACCCTTTTGATGCCTGCTTGGTGCCCGTGGTCGGCTTTGATGATGCTCTTCGGCCTCAGCGCCCATGCCCTCCCAGGCTAAACCTCGCCGTGAACATTGTCGAAACCTGAGATCACTGCGTCAGGTTTCTCGACATGCTGAAGCCTGGCAGCTCCAGCCCCTGCCAGGATTGGCCTGGCAAACAGCAGATCACTTTTAAACAAAACTTTTATTCTTGGGGACTTTTACAGTTCCCGTGATCTGGATTTTCTGTGTGTGACTGAGACGTGGCTGAGTGTTGGTGAGTCCAGTGCTCTATCTGAACTTTTATCAGTGGATTGTTGCTATTTTAACTCGCCATGGAAGTCAGGCAGAGATGGAGGCACAGCAACTATTTACAAAACGGACTACAAATGTAAGCAGTCACACAAACACGGTTTTCTGCGCTGTCATCTATCGCCCCCTGAAATACAATAAGAACTTCATAAACAACTTCTCTGATGTTTTTAGCTGGGATTATGCCCAACTATGATCATGTTCTTATTGTTGGAGATTTTAATATACGGGTGCTGTTCTGATAAACTGCAGGTAAAGGACTTTTTAAGCCTTATTGACTCTTATAACCTGGTACAGTCTGTGGCCTACACATGAGCACTGGACCTTGTTCTGTCATATGGCCTGCCTGTCACTAACCTGGATATCTGTGACTCTGTACTGTCAGATCATATGCCTGTGTTATTCAATGTTGGTTTTATAAATACTGGAGTTAAATTTTGGGGGCGGGGTGGCTCAGTAGGTACGGTTCGAACCGTCGACCTTCCAATCGAACCCACCCAACGGCTAACCTGAGGTAGCCTTGAGCACGGTACCGACCCCCGCATACTGCTCCCCAGGTGCTGGATTGGTGGCTGCCCACTGCTTCACTGAGTGAATGGGTTAAATGCAGAGACTAATTTCCTATGGGATCAATAAAGTATACGTTATTATTGTTAAATGTGGGTGGCTGTAGCTCAGGTGGTAGAGCGGGTCACCTCCTTACCAGATGGTTGGTGGTTTGATCCCAGGCTCCTCCAGTCTACATGCCAAGTGTCC
Organism: Pelvicachromis taeniatus; assembly: GCA_015108175.1. Lineage (NCBI taxonomy): Eukaryota > Metazoa > Chordata > Actinopteri > Cichliformes > Cichlidae > Pelvicachromis > Pelvicachromis taeniatus. The sequence goes on along the minus strand of VURO01028871.1, from coordinate 5,000 downwards.
TTGGCTAACCCCTTTTTTGCCTACTGGTGATGGTCAGAGGGCCCGGTGGCGCCAGTGTCCGGCAGCCTCGCCTCTGTCAGTGCCCCAGGGCAGCTGTGGCTACAATGTAGCTTGCCATCACCAGTGTGTGAATGACTGATTGTAGTGTAAAGCGCTTTGGGGTCCATAGGGACTAAGTAAAGCGCTATACAAATGCAGGCCAATTATTTAAATCTTGCGAGTGTCATTTCAAATTGTAAAAGACTTTATTCTTAATACTCCACCGAATGTCTGTTTGGAAGTTTCTCCTGATATGTGCAATAATTTTGAGCTTTTTTATTGAAAGGGTTGTCACCACCAGGGATCTTATCACTGCTCCTGACTCTGACCCCTCTGTCTCTGACCTTTGCACTGCTATTTTTACTCAGGTTGAGCTTGTGACTTTCTCCACTTTAGAGGATATGGTTTGCCATATTAAGCCCGCAGGTTCCCCCCAGGATCCTTTCCCTCCGGGATTTTGTAAAGAAATTTTTCCTAGTAAAGGGCAGTCTGTCCTTGACATTATTAACAGCAGTCTGTCCTCTGGTGTTGTTCCTGCACATTTTCACACATGCAGTAGTGCAGCCACTGCAAACCTAGCCTTGATCACACAGTATTAGCTTATTATAGGCCTATTTCCAAGCTGCCTTTTCTTTCCAAGGTTTTTCGTCAACAGAAATATTTTCTAGATGATAATGGCATCCTTAGAAAGCATCTCTTTCCATTGTTATGCCGATGACTGCCAAATGTATTTGCCACTAAAGAAAAGGCATAGCGTCTCCATAAAACCTCTCTTGACATGTCTAAATGGCTTTAAAGCTTGGTTGGCTTTAATCTTTTTAAATTTGAATGAAAAGAAAACAGAGATGTTGCATCACTGCACTGGCTGTCTGTGTCTTTTTTTTATCATTTTAAAAATCTTATGTTTGTTTTAAAATGCCTTCACAATCTTGCCCCGCCTTACCACAGCGTGTCAGCTGTGGCTGTTTTAAAGTGCTTTATGTATAAAAATGATGATAATGATGATGATGATGATGATACATTGTCAATTCTGTCTCATCAAGCAACCTTGTTCTCACTGAGAAGACAAATAAAAATATAGTTTATATGCAGGTTGGCTAGCAAAGATATCCATTTCCACTGTGGATCAGCTAAATTCTTGTGTTTCTTTGAGTATCGTCTTGTAATAGTGATTCAAACTGTAATCCTTAAAAACTGAAGGCCCACACAAAAAACTAAAATACCTATCCTATTGAGGACACACATAAGATCTTTCTTTTAGTTGTTATGTGTTAACACAAAGCCAACAACACAAAGCAAAGTTAAAAAACAGCCCAAAGAAACTTCAAAGGGATTGCCGCAGTGATTTTACTTTAGTAACATGACTAGTTGGAAACAGAGTAGTTCAGTCTGGGTTGGTGTCACCACACACTCAGCTTTACCGTGTCTCTGCTTCTTGCTTTGTGTTTGCAAACATCTGTGGACAGCATGCTAAGAGCCGAAGCTGTGTTAGCAGTGTAATGCAATTTTTTGTACTGGACGCAGTTTGTACTTTCCCGTCTCGCTCTTGTTCTTATCTGCATTAAAATAAAAGTCAGATTGTTAGAAGAAGAAACAGAGCTGCCAAGTGCAAAACCGGTAGCTGTAGAAGTGACATATGTTTTATAGAAACACACTGCAGCTCCATAGACCACAAGTTTAAAGGGTACAAATCAGTTAAAAGTTAAAGATTTATGGTCGAGAAAAGTTTCCACAATTTCAACCTGTTTTATGTGACAAAAGAAGATTAAGAGTATGCCTATAGTGATGAGCAATGCCATTTGCATGCTGATTAAAATCAGTATCTGTTCATATATTACTGTTGTAGAGCAGTTAGCTCTGCAGCGTAGCTTTAATGTTGCAATAAATAGGTAGAACTACAGTCCTGCGGTATGCAAGCTGTTGGTATTTTGTTTTGTTTTTTTCTTGTATTGACCTATTTTCATCCCAGCACTTGCCCCATTTTTTGGTGCTTTTTTTCTTTTCTTTTTTTTCAATTGTGTGCAAGTTTGGAAGCATCAAAGCAGAAAGTCATTTAAGGGCTTTAAAGGTATGTGAAAATAAATGGAAGGGAAGGTTTCCTCACAAGTCATCTGGAGGTAGCATGTTTCAACCCTTTTTAAAGTTTACATCTATAGTTACAATCGATGCAACCACCTTAAAGCCCTTAAATGCAACTTTGGTTTTTAATACAGTAAGTTTTATGTTCCTCCTCTATAGCACGACTTTGAATGCAGAATAATAGTCAGAGCAAGGTGTGATGACTGCACACAAATTTCAAATCTTCTGTGGCACAGAGGGTGAATACAGAGCAGTTTACTCATTGCCCCTCAGGCATACTGTAAAGAATTTCAAAAGATTAATATCACATTCAGTAAAACAGTCATTCTTCAGATGTAGCTAAAAAAGAAAATAAACCTACGGTCCTAACCCGTACAGATCATCTGGGTTGATGTATTAATGTTTAAAATTAGGATTTGAGACACGGGTGTAAAATAGGTGTAAACTGTAAATAAAAAAAGAGTGCATTTGCAGATGTTTTAGTCACAGTAAAACATAAATTATGAAATGTTTAAACTGAGAAGATCTACAATAAAAAAAAAAACATGGTCATTCTGAATATGATAGCAGCAACACATGCCAAGCTGGGACAGGGGCAAGAGGCAGGGTACACCCTGGACAGGTCGCCAGTCTGTCGCAAGGCAAACACACATAGACAGACAACCATAAAAGAAAAACCAACGAATGTGAATGCACAACATGGCCTCAGGCTCGCATAAGGACTGAAAGTACACACCATGTGCTGAAGTGGTGCTTGTCTGAAAGCAGTTTTTCCAAGTGAATTAGCAAGTACAGCAGCAGAATGCTGGTTTCTTGCTGTGAGCTTGGATCAGGGGATTGATTTACCTCTGTTGGGAAATTATACAAATGACTTTATTTAAAAAACATTATATGGCAGATTTAGTGCTTATGTTGTCCCATGTTTGACTAAATTAAACCATCTTTCACAATTACTGAGGAGAAATGATGGTTTGTCTGATTTTCCAATGATTGCAGGAGGTTCAGAAGTGTGTGATGGGTTAATTAAGACTCTGGAGAAACAGGTAAACAGTGAATCTGCTTGACACAGTGAACATTCAAAGGTAACTTCAGCTGCCCTCTGCAATAATTTCACAGAAGATTGTCTCCACATGCTAATTCTACCCTTTAATACTTCTGCCTCAGTTTCATCCCTCTGTTTAATAAGCTTGAAATTAAAGCAGCAGCACATGCTGGCCAATTTTACAAGGGAAATGATAAGACCCAACAATGAGAAGGAAAACGAGTCAGGGGGTTACATCAAACAACAGCCCTATCAAAGCAGAAGGTATAAAGGCACATTCTGTGGCTGTGAGGACTCAGACTGAACCGGAGGTTAACTACATACCGATTCCACCTTTTCTGGTTGTAAATAACTGCTTCGGTATATTTTGTTCCACCCTGTGAACCAGTACAGTACACATATGCATAAGTGCAAGCTTTTTAACTAATTAGCAAATAAGTAAAATTACCAAATAATTATTTCTTTTTCTTGTCTCCATTAGTATGGAAAGAAACTTTTTTTTTTAATATTAGGATGATGCAAAAGACTATATCTATATAAATAACACACATACACACACACACATATCAGTGGCATTCCATTAGGACAATGCTAAAGTAGACATAAGTTAAAATATACACACATATATAAGGAATGGATCTCAGCAGCACAACTGTCATAAAGCTCATCACTTGTCAATTAAAATGTGCATCCATGCTTTATATTACTGCCATCTGGTGGCCACTGCCAGACATTGTCACTCACAGCTGTGCTTCTTTCAGTCTCAAAGAAAAGTGAGGCCATCTCTGTTTTGAGGGTGTGTCCGTCTCCCATTAGCACTGACTCGATTTGGGGAAGCTGAGAGGCCAGCTGGACAATCATGAAAGAGCACCACAAAGGTATGACACCTTCAAATTACCAGCCAATCAGCTGCACCTCCACAAAATGGAAGTTCCTCTCCGGCATTGTACCAACCAAGCTGAGCAGGCACATGAGTCGATGCATGAGCATGGCTTCCAAAGGCATTGGGAACAAACCAAAGGGCCAAAGCACCAGCTCGTAGTTGACAGAGCAGTAGACCAGAATTGTAAGCTCACCCAGGCAGACCAGTCTGAGCAGCGCCTGAACTGTCTATGACTCATTGGTAAACATGGAGGCAGCAGAATCCAGTTGGAGCCAGATTACTGTACATGCCCTGGCCTCTCCCAGATATAGCCACATGTCTGCTGTGTCTTTGGAGAAAAAGTAGTTTTTTCTATGCAGTCTTGACTTTATGCCTCTCCTGAGGTCAATAGCTTTGAGTAGTGGAGTAGAAAAGCACTACCATATTTTCCGGACTACAGAGCGCACCTGAATATTAGCCGCACAACTTGAAATTATGAAAAAATCATATTTTGTTCATACATTAGCCGCACCAGACTAAAAGCCGCAGTTGCGCTAGCGGGCTAGTAGCGCTAGTGGGCTAGTAGCGCTAGCGGGCTAGTAGCGCTAGCGAGCGGGCTAGTAGCGCTAGCGAGCGGGCTAGTAGTGCTAGCCAGCGCTACTACACCGGCTAGTAGCGCTAGCGGGCTAGTTGCTAGTAGCGGCGGTGCACGGCCCGCCTTGCAGGTGAAGGGCAACGGAGCGACTGCTCCACCAGCCTCGGAAGAGCCCCGCAAAGTGGGCCGCGCACCGCCGCCCGACCGACCCAGCCCTTAGAGCCAATCCTTATCCCGAAATGGATCTGACTTGCCGACTTCCCTTAGCTGCCTTGTTCTAACATGCCAGAGGCTGTTCACCTTGGAGACCTGCTGCAGATATGGGAACAGGGCCAGCGAGAGCCAGCTTGCTAATCCAGTCTCTTTTTCGCGCTAATTCGTAC
>VURO01028868.1:58707-75398 GCA_015108175.1 Pelvicachromis taeniatus | reverse complement strand
CCAGCGTTTAAAAGAGACCGGCGGTTGTTGGAGACCGGCTCTTATTCCCTTCTCAGACGGAATTGTCGTGGAAGTGAGAGGGAAAGAGGACCCAGGCGCGGTTTTTAGACTGAGGTGAAAAGACAGTGCGCTTACTTACAGTGCTCCAAAATGTATTCCAACAGTTCACAAATAATGCAGTTCCCAATTGTGCTCCTCCTTTGCTCCCGAATGTCTCCTTGTCTGTGGTAGCCCAGTGCACAAGTGGTGCTCCCCAAAACTTCTCTCCGCCCGACTCTCCTCAAGAGGAAGTAAAATCACAGTTAGCAGGTTTGCTAGCCAACAGTTCCAATTCAGTGGATGCCACTGGTCATAGATGACAGCTGATTGGAAACAGCTGGCAAAGTGATAAGACGTGGGATGACCGACGACAGCGCGGAGGGACTTCCGGGTCGAAGGTCGCCCGGCTACTATTGGAGACCGGCGTCTATTTGTCGTGACATGTTTTCAAACCGGCGTTTATTAGAAATGGGCGTCAATAAGAGACAGGCCTCTATTAGAAGATATACGGTATGTTTCATACTTAGTCTCTTTGTTCCTCCAAGCTGTTTAATTCAATAAAACGATACAGTGCTTATCAAAATGCTCAGAACTCAGAAATAGTCTGAGAACTAAAACTGCATAAAGCTGTGTGAAACTGGTCCAACTTCTCAGTGGTATCAGCTACTTTCAGTCCAGGCACCTTTCCACAGCACCAAATCACAACAACAGTTGCCTCAAGGGGCTTTTCTATTGGAAGGAGGACTCTGCAATAATACATACAGAGAAAAACCCAACAATTATATGACCCCCAAGCACTTTGGTGACAGTGGGAAGGAAAAACGCCCTTTAAACAGGAAGAAACCTCCAACAGAACCAGGCTCAGGGAGGGGCGGCCATCTGCCGCAACCAATATCATTGGTATCATTGGTCTGGGTGTAGCCACTAAAGCCAAACCACCAGTCAATTTACATTTATGTTTACATTTGGTTTTGTTTTTATAAATAAGAAACCAAGTAGATTCAAAGCCCAAAATGGATAAAGAAGTTAATAACTGAAACCATGATTGTATGATATGCAATGTCTGGTTGTCATCTATGCATCTACATGGAGGTTGGGTAGATACAAAGATGCTTTAAAGAATGGCTGATTGGAAATAGAGGGCAGTAATTTGTGGCATAGCACAAAGCTTAACTGTTATAAGATCAGTTCAGTGAGCAAATCAAATAGCGGTCAGGTGGACGAGTGTTCACATCGCTGGGAAAGAGACGCCCAATGTGGAGGGATGGCTGACTGCAGGGCTGCTGCTTGACCGTTTGCTGATCAAAGTGCTCACATGCCGTGATTTCATACCAAGTTGGAAAGTTTCAAAGGGCCCTCTTGTGATGCCTTTAATTCTTTCACCCTCTAGCAATATTTGAAATATCACGAGGGAACGCGGCATCCTGTCGACTCTACTGAAACTGAAACATTCTGCCTTCTCTCTTGCTCGTAAATGCAATCAGCTTAACTGGAGATTAAAAAATGTAACAGGAAACAACGAGATTAAAAAATTATGCCAGTCGTATGCACGTGGTGCCAAATAATCATGTTCTAAGGTAAAACTTTAGTTTTTTTTTTGTTTCACAATTTAATATTTATAACAAAACAATATATATTTTATTTTCAAGAAAGCAATAGGTCAGTGCGAAGGTGACATTAAAACTCATAATGCTCTAATTCAAGCTCAAATGATTGTAATCTGTGTTCCCATTTTAGCTTCCAGGTGGATATTAAGTTTTACTCTTAACTGCAGAGCGGCAAGAAGGAATCCACAATGTGTGGAATGTTTTCAGACTTGGATTTGTGTGTCATTTGAGCTATGTCCATTATGGACGTCTACTCCTGCTGCTTACTCCTCACCATCCACTTGTTACTGGGTATCAGATACATATTCAAGAGGCTCTGGGGAAGATTGCAATGGAATCAGCAAATGCACACATTCACACGCTTACACACAGATACCACATTCGTACAGGTGGCCGATTACATCAGTAATAGCTCACCGATGGAGCATCAGAAACCATGTTGTGATGATGGGCTAGCTTTTTTTACTCTATGCTGAGGAGAAACATTTCACACAGGAAGTGAGCAGAAGAGAAAAAGAAGCAAAATGAAAATTAAATCTGACACTATCATGCCCTGTTTGGGTTTTAGCCAACAAATTGCAGCTATTTGGAAGCAGTGAGAGTGAGCTCTCAGTGAGTTTAGTTTGAAGAGGTTTCATAGCTGTTATGTTTTCTCTCCCCTCTCCATGAAAAACAACCAATCCAGAGGTTCAGTAGACGATAATGCGTCCGATCTTTGTGCACAAGCACATGTCTGTCACTGGAGGACTTTTCTGAACTTGTCGGTATTTGTCAATAGATATAAAAAAAAAAAAAATGCAATTAATTTCCACAGATATGCAAACGCAGGAGACATGGTAATTGCAAGCTCCTCTAATGTGCTTGTCGAGTGAAGCATCGTATGAAAATATTTAGTGTTATTAACATTATTTTGTCCTTGCTCGGAGGCATTCCATGAGCTTCAGCTTTGTGCTGTAATCTAAAGCATCACACGGCAACAAATCATGGACATGTCATCCATCAGTATGGAACACGGCTCTTCAAAAGGAGCACAAGAGAGAAAGTGACAAAAGTACAGATGGTCCATCTTTCAACACATCAGTGCCACAACTGAGCTGTCAGACAAGATGAATAATGATGATATAAAAAACAATTAAGTAATGTGTGCCTACAGCAGTGATTTACATTCCCGCTTAGCTGCAAGGTGAGCAAAATCCGAAATGCCTAACGAAATAGGCAGGCTGTTGCAATATTGTGCTCTCATGTACACACCTAGCTGCCAACATATACACGAATCCTCAAAGGTACAGACATGCACATACGACATGGAGGCTGGGAGGAGGATGAGAGAGAAAAAGAGCAAAAGAGAGAGGAAGAAGTCGTCTTACAATAGAAAGCATTTCTATTAGATGGTGGACTGTTTTAATAAGATGCTTATCAGAATTTGAATCTCAGGAAATTGCTGGCTATTTATTTTACTGGGGCTGCTCACTTCGCCTCAGCTCTTGATAAACCATTTTGTTTTAATTAGACACATTTCCACACTCCACCAGGGATGACCTCTTATTATTGTGAAGTGGGTCTGCTTAGCAGTGCAAGCAGTCAGGAACAAGCTCCTCCATGCATCTCAATCATTCCTCATCCATGCTCATCTCAGGGGCCTGGGACCAAATCAAAGGAGTCACTATTAAGCAGAACCAAATTGTTTAATGCAGTAATCTCCTGCATATTTTTCATTCCTCCATTTGCAATTGGAAATGAGACATGGTGAAAAATATGATGCGCTGTTTTGCATACTAACAAGGGACCTTGAATATTCTTATCCTTCACGGTTATGGGGGATAGGATATGTTCTGCAACAACGAGAAACACATTTTCTGACTCATGAGTGTGAGACAATCTCTTTATCCGTTGTATCTCTAAAGGAGAGGAAGAAAATCCTGACAACTGGCTGCACTGGGTTGGATTACTGTTCCACCTTAGCTCACTGTTTGATACTGGCGATTTCCAGTCCTGAGAAGCAAGCTTGCAGAAATGAAACATGATTTGATGTTTTATAAGCCCTGCGAAACAGAGAAAGAACAACATATTCAGACAGCATGCAGCATCTGCCACTTCCTGCTTTGCACCAATATATAAAAGTTGACTTATACTAAGCTACCAGATGTATGTGGGTGAGCAAGAAAACACTGCCAGATATGCTATCAAAATATTGTCGGATAACAGCCAATCTGACATTTTCTTCTGGATTTGAGACAGAAATCACAAGGCTCTTTGACAGAAAGAGTCTGTGCTCTCCTTGTGTATCACCTAATTTCTTTTGGTTACTTCAAACATAACAGACAAGTAAAGGAAAATGGGAGATAGAGGACAAAGCAATTACTGTATATCCACCAGTACATGCCATCATGTCTGATCTCATGACAGGGTGAGAGCCATGCGATAGAGGATGGGACTGATGAGAGCTTACTAGGGGCTTGAGACCTGCCCTGCTCAAGAAAGGGAATTAGGTCTGCCTGCCTGTCCATAAGATATCATAGAATCACACAGACACCTTAATCCAGCCTGGCCTTTTCACGTGGGACTCCAACCAGTCATCCAGATATGAAATGTAAATGGGGGATTGAGGGTGTCAATAGGGAAATGCCAGCATAACATCTGACAATCCTTTACACCTTCATTTTTATTCTGTGTCACGAGTACAAAGAAAAAAAAAATAAGAAGGAAAGAAAGTAAGCTACTATAACATGTAACTCGGGCAGTTACATACAAATGCACAAGCAAATTTGTATGATTGTAATACTCGTTAAGAGGCCCATATGGTGCATATTCATCACCAGTAATTACATAAAAATATTTGCATGAACAATCGATTGTGTTTTGGCAGCACAACTTCTTCCATTGTTGCGGTGTATCCTAAAATCTGTGATGGTGCTGCATTTAATTTCATGTTCCTGTGGGCAGAGTAGAAAGACAAACACTAACAACTGCTTAGAGCTGCTCCTGTAATCATTCTCTCCTTTGCTAAATTAAAAGTCACATTAAATTAATTTAAAGTTTCATTTGTTTAATCGTGAATTATTCACTAATAAAATAACTCTCAAAGACTAGTACATTTATCCCGTAGGAGTTTTGAACTGTCATAAATACAAATGTACGTTATCTGTGACAGGCTGGCAACCTGTCCAGGATGTGCCCCATTTCTGCCCTATGGCACCAGGGATCGCTTCAAAATGTAAAAGACAATAATAATTTGTCTTTAAAAATACAAGGGGCAGATTAGTACAGATTAGCTCATGTTGAACGACATATTCAAGTTGAAGCTCTTCGCTGACATAACCTACGTAAATTGTTGGGAACAAAATGTAACAGCCAGATTCAAAAATCACACCAGAAATCAAAGTGTGTTCAAGAGTGAAAATTAATCTTTAAAAGGATTGAGTCTCTATATTTGGATCCTTCAATCTTTATTAGAAAATCAAAGATGAAGTCACTGAAATGTCACTTCTAACCCCGGAAACACAATGTGTGTTGGTTTGTCTGTGAAAATGCATCTCTGATGTGCTTTTGTTCCATCCTTTGCATGGCTTCTGATCACGCCAGGAGTGTTTCAGACATAGAGTGCTTTGTGTGCAAAAGGTCTTTTATTTTGAAAAATTGATTCACTGCGCTATTCCTGTCTGAATTTAGCCTTTTTCATCTTTTTGGTGCAACTTGACAGCATTGATCCGGCACTATTTTAGCAATGTGGAGTAGAGAGGAGGTGTATTTCTGGGGTAATACAAGCAAATGAAAAATTAAGCCATCAAGGTTCCAAATGTCAGACCATATAGCTATGTTTCCACATTTTCCATGTGGAAACATAGGGGTGCCCAGTTTTTCTGCAGGCATATCACAGCTTGGTTTAAAGGTTTTCTGCTTCATGACAGCTGCAAAAGGGGTTGGATTTTAAGATAAGTCACTCTCTGAATGCTTTAAGTCTTAAAATGTTGTGTGTTATTAGACCTGCAGACTTTTAATGACAGTAGTCTGTTTCCAGGGGTTTGGTTGTTCATTTTAGCAGGAAGTATATTTTGTTTTAAGTATGTTTTTTCATAAAAAATAAAGGGTCCCATTTATAATGACACTTATAAATGTAATAATCTGTCTTATCATTCTGGTTCCTTTTCTTCCTCTCTATGCCATGTCCTTTGTTTTTTTTGTTTTTTTTTTATTTCTGCTTGTGCATGTGTGTTTGCATGTGTGGACGTGTATGATAGTGAGAGAGTGCATCAGGATTTCCTCCCCAGGGACCTGTGACCAGCCAAACCCTCCTAAGATCCTTAGTAATGCTACTATTTTTGTGCAGCCTGCCCTAGCATGTGCCCTGTGTTGCACACCAAACATCGCTGATGGCAGAGAGCATAAAGCATAATTTCCAAAGACAACTCCAGCAGCACAGCTGCTTCCGGAGAATGTGTTGCAAATCTTTATGGTTACAGGAAATGGCAAATGGAAACAAAAGAGTTGTCCTAGCTACTTACAGGAGAATGGAACCACCTAACAAAGCCTTCTTTTGTGTGTCTTATCTCTAAAGATACATCTAGTGGGTTTATTTTATATATCTAAATTAGACTTTTTTGTTATCTTACAGTCATTTTTTGTTTTGGCAGTCGCAGTTTTACCTACTCGTCTTATTATGTGACCTTATCCAAAGTTAGAAATATAGTGCTCAAAGGTGACTGCTTGAATGGAATATAAGATCTTGATCAATGAAATATTCAAGTTGAAAATCTAGACTGACATACACAGTGAGAAATTTATTGAGAATAAAATTTTATAATACAACTGTCAGCAGAAACCAAAATCATCAACCATTCAAGGTCTAGACTCCAAGTCAAATCAGAAAGCTTGTTCAAGTGTTCCCTTAATTTTTTTGAGGCGTTTATATGATCAACGCAAAAGATAGAGGGGAATGCTTGCTTCAGTTTGTAACCTAGAACACAAAGGGAATGAACGATGCTGTAAAAAGAGGCAGCTCTCCCAGAAAATTAAGGGCAGACAGCATTTCTTGAAGTATATCATTTTTACTTCAATATAAGCCTTTTGTTTGATCCCAAATCTTGTCTGACAGCAAGTCTGGAGGTTATATTTGTATAAGTGTCCTACTTATGTAAAAGCTACATAAGTCCCTAAAGAAAGGATGGTCAGTTTTGATCTTTATGATCATCATTTCCTAATTTAAATTCAAAATCACTTGACTGTGGGCAGAGACCTTAATTGTGTCCTGAATAGCAGACCGGATAAGCAGTACATCAAGAAAAATGAATCTTCTTGTAACTCCACTTTTTCATCAGTTGCTCTCAAAGATTGATTATTCTCTAAATGACAAAATAATTTTTCCACATATGTGCAACTGTGGTTGTGAAGCAATCATCTTTTGGGGTCTTTTAACAGAAATCATTGTCTGGCTCTCAGTGTTTTATTGATCTCTTACTGACAGATACTTATTTGTTAGAATTATCTCTGCTCAAATTAAAAATGGAAAAATATTAGAAGCAACATTTGGGAAGATTTTTAATTGCTTATAAATAACTCCCCACTCCTGCTTGTCTACTGTGCTTGGTACTGTGTTTGTGTCCATTTGCATAGGTTTGGTATGCAACCAATGCAGATGTGCTTCTGTGTAATCCCCCCCCAAAAAAGCTACTAGCTCATCAGACTTAACATACGTCAGAAATCTGCAGGTTCATGAAATTCTCACTGAAAAAAAAAGAAAAAAGAATTATATTATAATATATCTGTAGACCTCTGCTTTTAAGACTTAAGGTAAAAATGCCAGAATCCACAGGGCCAGTACATATGCTTTTGCCTTTGAAGAATCAACACATGCAATGAAAAGAATGCAAAACTCTGAAACTCATTACCAGCTGCTCAAGGTGCACACCCTACTTCCTCCTTTGGCTTTCATATCAATCTTTCTGAAAGACTGAAAAGTCTCTTTCCACCTACTCGGCTCGACTCAACTCTTCTGTACTTGGTTACGCTTGTTTCCCATTACAATAAGGTATCACTTCAATGTGGGTGGGATCATTACAGCAAAGCGGCCCTAAAGTCCAGTGACCTCATTTGTTTGCAACACGAGCACAAATAATGTAAGATGTCGAGGCGACGGAATACCTGCTGCTTCTTTTACTCTGAGTCTGACAAAAAAAACTCTATGGCTTTTTGTCAGACTCAGGGTAAAAGAAGGTGGCAGGTGGTGTATGTAGACACCTGGCACCTTCTCCATTGTTGCTAGGTTTCAAAAATGGCAGATTCGATTCTTGTGAATGAATCATTCTCATGACTCATTCGGTGATGTCAGTCCCTGACCAATCAGTGGAATGCAGTCTGTTGACTTCAGAATTTCAGCTCGACTCAGCTCGCTTGGAGCCAAGGCTGAAAAGGTACTAACAAAGCACCTGGTACAAGGTGCTACTACCTAATTGGAAAATCTTCAAATCTGAGTCGGCTTGAGCCAAGTACAGTAGATGATAATAGAAAAGAGATATAAAGACCCAAGGCACTAAGGGTTCTATCAGCCTCTCAGTCTTTCTATACTAAAGTGCCTCACCCTAACCTTAATCCTAACCATAACCGTATCCCTAACCTTAACCACCACCTTAATCGTGTTAGGTAGTATTTTCCAAAGCGATTCATGATCCATCCATCCATCTTCTTCCGCTTATCCAGGGCCGGGTCGCGGGGGCAGCAGCCCAAGCAGAGAAACCCAGACCTCCCTCTCCCCAGCCACCTCCTCAAGCTCATCCGGGGGAACACCAAGGCGTTCCCAGGCCAGCCGAGAGATATAATCTCTCCAGCGTGTCCTGGGTCTGCCCCGGGGCCTCCTCCCGGTGGGACATGCCCGGAACACCTCCTGATGAGAAAGTAAAATAAATGTACATGTGTAGATTCAGTCCAAATGGTTCTGATGCTTCCTCCTGTTTCCGAACGCATAACACAGAGACGCGTTGGGTGGCTGAAAGCGTAATATACCGACCATTTGTCACATAGCAAGTATGTTACACTTTGGGAGTGAGAATCAGTTGCCAAGGCGAGTAAATCTGGATTTTGTTTTGATTCACTAATCGTAATCAACTTCATACTCTCGACCACTAAGCATACTCATCCATTACTTTCTCAGAATGCCTTTGGCCTTTGGGTTGAGTTAGGTGGGATTTCGTTGTTATAGCAATGAGTGACAAGACTGGGCTGACCTCTTTCCTCACTTATGTTGCTGGCTGTTAATTCTCTAGTTACTGTTCTGCTCCTTCTCAAAGGATATTAGGGAATTCATACTGGAGCACGTCTTTCTCTTCCAATTGGCAGAATTTGCCATTCGACTTGCAGTGTACTTGATAATGATAAGGGACATTGCAGTTATTTAAAACAAATTCTAAGCTACTGAATTACTGATTTGATAGATGTTACCATGTCCACATTTCTTTGACTAAAAAATTGAAATAATTTTTATATAAAAATGAATGTCCTTCCCAAAGAACACTGTTCTGCAAAAAAATAGGTTTTGCAGGACAAAATCTATCTAGTTACAAAATTTAACTTACCACAATTTCATTGAGATTTCTTCAGGTTTGTAGCTTTATTAAAGCTTTATTAAAACTAACACATCATCCTCTCCAAATGTACATACAGAGTCTGTTATGGAAGTTATGCTTCTTGTTAAGAAGGGCTGCAATATCCTCTGTCTACAACTACTGATCCAATTTGCAAGATCCATCAGTGGGGGGTCCTACAATATGCAAGGGGATAGGATTTGAGAATGGTTATGATCACAAAGCACTAGCAAAATGTCCTAGAAGGCTTGAACAATATCTCAATTTGTGCACAGCCTAATTCAATTTAAGGCATTGCATTGCCTTTACAACTCTCTAAAATGTTCCGGGATGTAGATATAGAATAAAGCCACTGGCCTCTTTGGCACCGATCACATCTGCTCAGCTATTGGTGATCAGTTTGTCGTCTTTACTTTTTACTCCTTACATTTTCAAAACAGGCTCATTAATTTGGCTTCAAGACATTTGAGTGGCGTTACTATTTTACATTACTGCATCCCTTCAAAAAAATAGATTTGAGCTCAAATAGAGTGAAAAGACAGTCCCATTGGTGCATCCTCTGTCACTGGGGCTTATTGCATACAAATAATGGATGATATGGTTAAATTGTTATTTATCATTTCTAGTGCTATATTCAGGGGTTAAAGTGGGCAAGAAAGAGTCCAGATATCGGTAAATTGTGGTCGAAGTACTATAGTGACTAGGTTGTGCTACTGAAGACGAGAAGGCATAAAGGGAGTAATGTGCTGTGGTAGGTAATTTCAAATGTAAAGTTTCTAACGGCATACACAAAACTGTTTCTATGCACTTGTTATACTGTGTGTCTGCTAGCTAAAGGTATAGGTGCTGTATTTCCCAGATGAGAGATAACTTCACTCAGAGATGGAAAATGATGTAAGAAAGAGGGGACAGGAGATGATGGAGAGAGGTTATATTTAAAGGCCAGATCTGCCTAGTGGCATTTGATAAAATGGAAATTTAAAGCTTACATGTAATGTACTCACTTATGAATCAAATATTGGATCTCTATGTGATGTATTTTGGTAAATTATCTATTTTTGCATTGCAAGATTTCCTGCAAAAGAGGATGGCATACTAAGCAGTTTATTGCAGGATAAACAGTTGGTCATGCTGTGGTGAATTTACACTAATGCACTATGCTGGGCCAACGTGCAGAGCTCCAGTGTTCTTGGTTAATGTTCGGTTAAATCAAGGGTAGCAGAGATTAATCTGAATATAAACCAATGATGCTTAGGTTCATTCATTCAACAGTATAAATAGGCAACAGACAATGGAGCTATAGTTTTTAATCTTTTCACAGCTTAGTTCTGCATAACATATTGAACCTGAGTACATTTATTAGAACTAGAATTTAAGTGGAAATAACATTTGTATTCTCATTTGCTTAAATTATTTTAAGTACATGAGAATACATTATTATTTTTTAACATAAGTACCGTATATATTCTAATAGTGGCATGTCTTTTATTGACGCCCGTTTCTAATAAACGCCGGTTTGAAAACATGCCACGACAAATAGACGCCGGTCTCCAATAGTAGCCGGGCGACCTTCGACGACCTTTCACCTCAGTCTAAAAACTGCGCCTGGGTCCTCTTTCCCTCTCACTTCTGTGACAATTCCATTTGAGAAGAGAATAAGAGCCGGTCTCCAACAACTGCCGGTCTCTTTTAAACGCCGGGCCGGCCGAATAATTTTTTTAATAAACTATTGGAAGATATACGGTATGTGTACTTCAACTTAAGTAAAAATGTCTTTACCACCTCTGTTCATGACTCATAAAAAAAAGTAAATGATACAATTTCTGGATTGCATGACAGTACATCAGTTTTACTCCAGGATCGACTTATCATTTAATTTATTGTTACATATAAATTAATGCTATTTTTTTAGTGTGGCATACACTAGCCTAATTATACTTTATTCAATCACCAACAGCATAGTGCTATATGTTGTGATAAGGCAGATAGAGCAAAATCTCACTGTTTATGCTATATATACTATAATGATGAATTTTCAACCTTCGTGAGTGATGAAAGCTTGCATCCTATTGCTAGTCAACGCCCCCTCTTCCAGCCATGTGCTCATGTGACTGATGGCTGAACCCTGCTATGTTAAATCATAACTGGATTCTGCTACTGCCGTCATCCACCTCTGAGCCCAGAAGGCTAATGAAGTTTGAATGAGTTGTGTGACAGGAGAATTAAATATAATTCATACTTGTTTGAATGATGTGTACAAAGGTAGTCATGCATGGCTCAGGAGGATGAACATTAAGCTACAATCCCAAACATACATGCTGGCGTGAAACCGAACAGCTTGCTCTCATGGCTGCACCGCTGCTTTAGTGCTATTTTTTTTTTTTGTCTTTTTTTTGTTGATGGTTGTGGCTAATTACCAATTCCATTCACAGTGGTAAATTAGAATGTCAGTAATTTTTTTTAAAAAGCGGTTGTTAGAGGAACCCAGTGTGTCTCTGTGTGACTTGTTACAGCTCTGTAAAATGGCAGTTAAATTTTTATGAGGCATGTCAACACATGGGCTGGATTGGCATCAGAGTATGAGACAATGACCAAGTTCAGCTGGATACCAGCTGAAGTCTTCCCAGCCTAACAGCGCCATTACATAAGAAAAGCTAAGAGAATGGGCATTTAATTGGCTCCTTTATTGCAGTGTAAATCCAAGCAGTGCATTTAACATTTAAAGTGAAATTTACCCCTGAACTATGGTTCATCTGAAGCACTAGTTAGCTGAAATAATTTTATGTGAAGCAGATCGAGACGCATGTTAGAAGAGATTCTGTGCGCTTATTGTTTTCAAAAAATACCAGTGTTCAGCTTTCAACAAGATATTGACAGAGACTGTTTTGAATCATACCAGCATCCGTTTCGATCGCTTCTTAACGACACCAACTCTCCATCATTTCCTTTCAACACTAGCTATATGGGTGATGATTGTCTCTGTGTCTTTTCAATGGTTAAAACAGCTTTCAAATCATGTTTCCAGTATACTAAGATTCATGTGACTGTTTTCCTGCTATGACAGATACGAGGTGAGCTGAAGTGTTCTCAGTGTTGAAACTGATAAATGTGTGCAAATGTGTATTTTTGGTGATGGGGGGAATCATTCTGAAAAGTCTTGCAATCTCTTCCGGATAGTTTTTACAGCAGGGCAGTGTTCGATTTCTCTGCAATTCTTTGCTGACAGACAGAATAAGCTGCCAGTCAGCCAGTCCATCCTGTCCACCTGCAGAAGTGTTGATTTGCCTGTAAGCCGCCCAAGGCTGATTGATTCCTGAATGAAAGTTTCAGGCACATGATTGACACCACATGATTACTGTTCACACATGGCTGATTTTTGCCAGACTGCAGGCCTCATTATGTTATGACCATAGATAGGAAAGCAGGATTCGCGAAGATAGCGTACACACCTTCTGAATGGGACGCCACTGCATTTTCTTACGTACATTTTCAAGAGCCAGAGCAGATTTGAAGTTCGTGAAATGTTTCTTTGTTTGTTTCTTTGTTTGTTTGTTACTTTGAGATTCGCTAAAGAAAGTCATTGTGAAATCCATAAAACGACATTCCTAATGTAGCATGTAGAGTTAATGGAGCCACGATCCAATGAGACATTTCAGAGGAAAAGAGAAGAAAACACATTTCTCTACAGCTTGAGATCTAAAGTTGTACCCATATGTTTAGCATTTTCGTAGTGCGCATAAAATCATGTGTGTTTTGTCATGGATAAAAGACTAAGCACTACACATCTCTTGACAGTGAAGTAAATTATCCATTTCTAATGTCCCATTGCACCTTCTGTCCCCTGTGGAGTAGGTAGAACTAGATAATAATTGAATCACTCACAGCAATTACGATGGCATGCCCTTGGCTATGCAGTAGGACAGCATCATGATTATACAGTGTATCACACACACTCCCACACGAGTACAATCTATAAGCCACACACACACACACATGTGCAAAATGCTCCACTTGCTAACACTTCTGTGTCTTGGCTCTAACACACAAGGACACTCTTCACTTTCAAAGTCTAACCTTTAAAACAGTAACGGTGTGATTTCAAGATGACTGCTCTTTGCGAGAGCTTTGAGTAAAGACCTTTTGATGCTTGTTGTTCTTGCCTTTTCTTTCTTATTTCTTTCTTTTTTGAAGGTTTTGAATTTTATCCGTAATACAGCAGGTGTTTATGGCTCAAAAATGTTGTACCCAACACAGATATCAGGGCAGAAACATGAAAGTCAAAGCTAGTTTGTCTCAGACTAGTGCAGCCATATTGACCAAAACTCTCCTTCTCTTCATTTAACCCTACCCATCAGCCAGTCGGCTAGATGTCCCCAATCACCTAGAGTTTTAAGGTTGCCAAGCAACAACTGCTCACGAATGCTGTACACAGGCCGAACGGCTGTCCCTGTTCTGCTTGTTCACACAGATGTGACCAGCTGGGAAGAGCAGAGGCTGGAGGCAAATACATTTCTAATAGAAGTGAAAGACTGCGTGTGGCCCTAGTCTCACTATGCTCAAAAGAGATGCACAGGGAGAAAAGCTATGATATTTGTAGTTAGAGTAATTTTCTGGTTTAGAATGACCTTTATAGCCCAAGTAGCACAGTGGACAAAATGTGTTCTTGCTACAACTATTCTAAAACACTTCTAGTGCACAAATACTTGAAAGCAATTTTAAAAAGGAGAGTGCAATTTATCTGAGCCTTTTATCTTTAATGAAGAAACCCTTCCCTTTAAATCACCATAGGGTTTTATCCATAACAAACACATAATGCATTAAGTAAAGTAAATTAGCATAATTGTTTGGGCAATTACACTAAAAGTGTAGCGTGAGTGTTTTTTCAAGAGCACACGATCTTGTTTTAGAAGATTGAATTTGCTAATTCAGTTATGGCCCACTATACTTAGTGGTGGCTTTGACCGTCACTGAAGAAAAAAGGGGCGGGGCAGGGTGTCACAGACACTCAACCATTATATACCACACTTTCTGACATTTAGAGGATATTAGGCACTGACATGTTCCATGCAATGTCTTGAGTTTAAAAGCCACTGAATGCTGAAATTCATAAATGTAACCTTTGTTTGAACCACGCATGGAACACTTAAGACAGTGTTCAAAGTGCATAAATGTGGATTTTTATTTCCTTTTAACAAAGAAGAGCTAAATATTAAGTTGTACGAATGCTTTTGTGACACATAAGATGAGATAGGATTTCTTTGGTAGTTCAGTAATAAATTTGTCGTAAAGTGGTTCCAGTCCTGCGAGAGTCTTCTGGAGTTAAGACACAAAAAGCTGTGAGATGACTTCAGGTTTCTTTTGTTTCCTTGAGTGTGTATGCGTGAGTGGAAATGTGCATGCATAGGAGAGCAAGCTAATTGTTTGTCTTGGCCTCTGGCTGCAAACTTGGCTTCATCTTTGCTTTATTCAGTGTGAATCCCAAATCCCTTAATCAATCCTTTAGATTGCCCTCGCCTTTTAGACAATTAAAGTGCTTACACTTTCATAGTCATCAGACATTCAAACTTGATTAAAACTTCATTTATGCTACAGGCATACACTGTTGTTTCAGGCCGAACATATAAAACCAATAATAAAGGAATTAGTCAGAATATATGACACTCCTCCAACCAGAATTGATGACAGTCCCCGTGTAAAGTGAAAATTGCCAAAAAGCTGAAGATCATGTTTGACTTCCAGCCATCAATATTAGATTTCCCTGCAGTAAAATACACAAGAAGAGGTACTATTTGTTATGGTAGGAGGCTGGTGTTGAAAAAGCAGACAGTTGGTGCATCCTGAAAATCCATGACAGCAAAAGTATCACAGACTATAAGAAAATCTTGAAATATATAAAAAATATTTGGCTTTTTAAAGCAATCAATCATATCACCAGTGTCCTCTTTATTCTTTTCTGATCACATACTATGTATAAAAACATAGTCATGCTTGACTACCAATAGAAAATTGACTGTACCAAAATAACACATGTAGATTGGTCTTTGCTCCAAACACATTCATATCACCATTCACAGATACTGGCTCCCGTTTTGCATCTTGCTCTTCTACATAGTGTGTGACTAACCTCTTCTGACCTCTGCCCTTCACGGTTCACGTGACTTATATCAACTCCGAGGATGACTGCCCCTGCTAACTGCACATCAGTATGTCTGCTCGCACAAAGGCCGGTTTGCCTGTTATCAAAAGTCAGATCTAGCTCTGACTACAATCTATTTCCATCCACACTCTGCGTCTCCTTTGCCACCTCATGACAGCAGGTTTTCCAGCTCATTTCACTTGAGATAGCCATATCACGCCAAAGACAGGGACATCTCTGCAGTGACCCAGCCTCAGTCAGCAATGCTTTATTTGATTGAGTCCCGTAGCACCGCAAACAAGGAAGAGCAGGTGACATGATGTATCCTTACAAACATAAGCTGGGGAGATGTAACTCTAAGGCACTGAGGTCTAAAGGGCATGTCAAGGATAAGTGTTTTGCTTGATGAGCTTTTAAAAGTCAGTCTGGGGGCAAATCTCTTGAAAGCCTCATTTAGCCCTGGTCCTCCCTCTAAAATGGCGATTTGATTTGTCTGGTGGTAAATGTGCTAGAGCATCCTTAATGTAATTTGAAGGCAGGTGGGGTGTTATTGGAGACGCAGGGGTAGAAATTATTTTAAGTAAAACTTCACAACTGATTCAAAAGCTAGAGTAATTCATTGTTCACGCCTTGCTGGCAAAGGAAGAATGGAGAGCATCTTGAGCTGACCAGCGTCGCCTCTGATGGGACCAACAAAAGGCAGCAGCCTTTGGCTTTATCTGGTCAAACAGAAGGACTTTGTTAGCAGCACTGTAATAAACTGAATGCATTCAGGCTCTGGGCTCTAAATACATTTCCTGGTGTGGTAACTCAGTTGCTCACCTGCTACTACGGCAGAGTCACAGTGGCTGAAAACAAGGAGATTCAAACAAGTGTGATCATATACATCTACCATATATCTTCCAATAGTAGCCCGGGAGGACCAATGACAACGCAGAGAGACTTCTGGGTTGAAGGTTGCCCTACTATTGGAGACCGGCGTCTATTTGTTGTGACATGTTTTCAAACCGGCGTTTATTAGAAACGGGTGTCAATAAGAGACAGGCCACTATTAGAAGATATATGGTATGTATTGTTATCCCTTTTAAGTCTGCTAGAGCTTATCTTTACATTTTTTAATGCTGTAGGGCCATTTTTTTGGAGCATTTCAAGTTGTGTCGATACACCGGTTATGTCCCACATTTTACTAATATATATAGATTAAGTCCATAGTAACTAAATACTATGTGCAATAAACTACAAAAAAATTTTTTTTTTTTTTTTTTTTTTTTTTTTTTTTTAAATTTTTTTTTTTATTAAAATTAATTTTTTTTTTTTTTCAAAACATAAAAAAAA
>VURO01028868.1:42489-58687 GCA_015108175.1 Pelvicachromis taeniatus | reverse complement strand
TTACATTTTTCTAGTTACGGAAATGGCACAGGTATATCCCTCAAAACTGTAAATGCACAAAATCGTTTCTAACCACAGGAAATTATTATTTGGAGTGTCTTCATAATTTCATTTTTGAGATACACAAATTTTTCTAAACTGCAGCAAAAACAAAAATTGATCTTATTGTGCCCAATTTGCAAAAAAAAAAGCTTGTGCATCAAAACAAAAAAATAAATAATCTCCAACCGTGCAGTCAAAGTTCTAAGTATCCCAGGAACCACATAGAGTACAAACGTACCAGAGTTGTACTACTAGTTGTACTACTATTAAAAAATACTTTAGTAAATTTGATGGATTTATGGATTCAACTTCTTTACTCAAGTAAAAGTAAATAAACGGGATCTAAAATGTACTCAAAGTAAGAAAGTAAAAAAGTAGCTTTTTGGAGGAGGTTTCTATTTTTGTGAAAAGCTAACTGAACCTTGTGCTACATTAACATAAGAATAAAATAATATCAGTAGATGGAATAGAAATGTTAACTTTTTAAAATTCTAATTATACTCTGAAGAATCTGAAGAAAAAGAAGGAAAATAAAAAATGTCTTTATTTTCTGTTGCCTACATTGTAGAGGCTAACTCCCAGAAAAATATGTACACTCAGGAGTTAAAGTGGGATTCAGCATGTGGGGGAACCCTAAAATTGGATGTAATGGCTCAGTGTGGGGAAAATAATCATAACAATCACAATAATTTCTATTGAGAGCTCCAGTAGATTTCCGTAGTGTACAGGCTGTGATCAGCTGACCTGCAGCTCTTTGTGGATTTACACAACTTAATTCAACCAGATGCTTTTTTCTAAATGGTATAAAGTTGGTATGAAAGTGGAGTTCAGTCAGTGAATCTCAGCATCATAAGCTAAAATTCACATGAATCTCTGATACACTAGATGTAACCTAACTGAACCTAACCGTGAAACCGCATCCACTGTGCACCAGTCACACACTGGTCTTTACTCTAAAGCCATCACGGTACAGCAAACTATCCTGTTTATCCTGCACTAACCTGCAGAGGATTTTCATGCAGACTTTAAATAGCAGAGTTAGTCTACCTCAGTACGATTTGCATGTTTCACAATATAAAAATAATATAATGTCACATGTACAGCCCCAATATCTATCCTAAAAACACGAGGACTTACATGTAAGCTTTAAATAAGCACTCCTTACCTTTAACTCTAACCTCTCTTCTTCCTCTCCTGTCCTATTCTTATCTTTCTCCATCTCTGAGTAAAGCTAGCTCTCTTTCTTTTCGCTTCCTGTGAAATACAGCAGCTGGACCTTTAGCTAGCAACACACTGTGAGACAAACTGCACACCAACAACTTGTGTGTTTGCTGATGTTTTATTGCATCAGTTTGATGTTTGGAGGCTCGCAGTGACGATATAATAACTCGACCCAAATACGTTTAAGTAAAAGTAACAAGCCTGCTTTGAAAATATATGGAGTAGCAAATAGAGATATTTGTGTAAAAATGTAGGGAGTAAAAGTAAAAAGTAGTCAGAAAAAAACCCAACTCAAGTAAAGTATAGTAACCTGAAAATTGTACTTAAGTACAGTAATGAAGCATTTGTATTTTGTTACTTCCCACCTTCCCAATTTTTATTTAACCTTTATTTAACCAGGAAGATCCCAGTGAGATTAAAAACCTCTTTTTCAAGGGAGACCTGGCCAAGATAGGCAGCAGCAAGTGTCTCACAGTTACAAAACATCACTCAATTAAACACAGACAGCAACAGCACACATGCTGTTATACTTGTTATTAATCTATACTTGTTATTAATCTCTGGCTCTCTTCCACAGCATGTCTCTATCCTGTCTTACTTCTTTCACCCCAACCGGTCGCAGCAGATGGCCCCGCCCCTCCCTGAGCCTGGTTCTGCCGGAGGTTTCTTCCTGTTAAAAGGGAGTTTTTCCTTCCCACTGTTGCCAAAGTGCTTGCTCATAGAGGACCATATGATTGTTGGGTTTTTCACTGTATGTATTATTGTAGGGTCTACCTTACAATGTAAAGCGCGTTGAGGCAACTGTTGTTGTGATTTGGCGCTATATAAATACAATTGAATTGAATTGAATTGAATGCAAAATTTAATGAAAAGTAAAATAAAATTCAATATAATTCAATAAAATTCAGTTAAAATGACAAACAATCTAATTGAAACAGTTGCATGTTATCAGCTTGGCCTCAAGGATTCTTAGTTTTGATTTTAAAGAACTTAATGGAATGATTTCTGTAATTTTTCAGTTGTTCTGCAGTTCGTTCCAAGCCGAGGATGCTAAATGGACAAATGCTGTTTTGCCAAATTCAGTTCGAGCAAATGGAACAGAAAGCAACAACCTTGCAGACGAAGAGAATAATGACCAGCACTGCAAGCAGGGAACATACATAGGAAGGCAGCAATCCAAGTATTACCTTATATACAAAACTGCATAAATGCGAGTTCCACCAACTGGCCAAAGCAGGCCATCCTACCTAAGAGTATAACTCACAGTGGTGAGTCTGAAATTTACGGTTAGTGATAAAGTTGAATGCATAATATGTAAGTTAAAAAAAATATTAAGCTTATTTGGTTGCAGTTCTACCAGGATTTAAAAAATAAATGTGGAAATGATACCGCAGGTACTCTGAAAGTGCAAATAGCTATAACAGACATCGAGTCTTCTCTGACCAGATTTCTGGTTTGCTCAAGTAGAGCTCTCCATAGAGCACAAGTGGAAGTTCATCAGATGTAGTTGAGTGTGTGTTCGTCAACGGTTAAACATGGATTAGAGGTACTTGTACTAATCCCAGCCAGCCATTTTCAAAGACTGGGGAACAACAACTGGTTGCGTAATGACCACATTGACTGAGAAACAACCTTGTGCTTCTTGGTGTCATTATCTTAATGATTCACATGCATTCACATGCATTTTGTCAATCTAGTGTATTATTGGCATATAATACGAGGCAGTGAAGAAATAAATAACCTAATAATAACCCTAACACTAATTAGATAGTGTTTAACATTTCTGGTTCTATTTTAAAGCTTTTATAATGATTTAAAAATAAGATACAAAGATACTTAGAAATTACTGGGGTCATTCAAGGCCATCATTTCGTACACTTAGAAGCTTAGTGTTACTGATGTTCACGTGATGAAATGGTGGTGTAACTTGTTAATAGCTTACTGTAGAATTACAGTAAGAATTACATTAGATGCTTTACATCAGATTAAATTTGATTTAGGCTTCAGGCATCAAGTAAGTCATTTTGCAGAGATCATGTTGCTGAATGCATAGCTTGCCAGTATCATGAAGAGATAGATAAATAGAGATATAGATAGATAGAGTTGGCTGCAGAAGCCCCGCCCTCAAGGAAAAGTAAAAACTCTTGTGAAGAACACTTGACCTTCAAGGAACCAAGGTTATAATCCAGAGCACAGCTGGTGAAAGAGGCTGACAGTTTACTCACTGAATTAATGACACAAGTCAAGGTCAAGTGCCAACTGATTATGCGCTCCATATGCAGCCAGGGGAAAAAAAACAAAAACAGGCACAAATTCCTTTACACCTGGAGATGTGATTATGCACAAATTCTTAAGTCACATTTGGTTGTCTTTCCTCCTGCAGACTGAAAGAGCAGCAGTGGGAACCATGCAAAAGGTACAGGCACGTGCTGCCACTGCATGCTCCTGTAACCTTAGCTTTCCGTTGGCAGTTTGGAGCCCAGCAGAGTGTGAGAAGATTGGTCACAGAGGCAAAGCAACATCCTGAAAACATGTAATCAGTATCTGGCTGCTGTTAATTGAGGATGTTAGTGCAGTGGAGTGGGAAATGACACAGTAACCTTCTTGCTCTGCCACAGATGGACTCCAGCACTCTAACCACAACCATCTCGCTTTCATTCTTTCCTCCAGCGTTCACCAAAAGATACCATAGCAAAGGAAAGATGTACTACTTCAAAGTGTCACAGTCTCAAAAAGTTGTGATGTGTTAAAGAGTATCCATATCAGCAGAGACAAAGATAATATGTGTAATTAACGCTTTAAAGACAAAATATCCTTATCACAAACACAATTATTACATTTTTTTTTTTAAATCTACCCATGCAGGATCTCTTCTTGCATTAGCTTAAGCTAGATGAAAGGGAGTATTTTATGCAGTTACAAAATTAGCAATCCTATCTGTCAAACACCTCTGAAAAATCAGACTCCCACACTGCCACCTACAGACATGTATAAGTATTTGGAGCATGAGAGGTGAAGACACAAGCAGCCCTGCAAACAATAATAAGGTGCTTCTGAAAATCCTGTTTAAAATGAATAAATAAATAAAGGATTTCAGCGACCTGAACTTGTATATCCCCTTTGACAATATTCCAAAAATATATTCCTGCTGTTCAAATCTCCACCATTGGTATATCAGTTATAAATTATCCTGCAAAGAGCCTCAGTAGCCTTCACTCAGAACTAGTGACTTGTCAAAGACTGTGGTTCTGAAGTAGTTCAGAGCTACTCTGCTCTGTGAAAAAGTTAATTCTGATGATGAAAACTTTTCAAAAGGAGAATATGAAGCAACTGTGACTCATGCGGTAACTCAAAAGAAAATCACTTGATGAAAGCTGTAATTCAATCAGCAGCTATGCTTCATCTCTGTTACCTCTGGCAGCAGCAACAGCCTCCCGCCATGCATGGCGTGCATGGTGTTTATATGGCAGGGATACGGTGCTAAGGATTCCAGCAAACAAACCTGCCTGATCCTCATCTGAATAGAGGCTGATTATCTCTACATGCAGCCGCAGCATGTCATCAATACACAGCCAGTGGAAGTCTACCAGAGCCCCGAAGCTTTACAGCAAAATAGACATCACCACATCCCCACCACTGCCACCAAATTCACCATGAGCTCTAATTAGAAACATCCCTCATTCTCTCTCCTGCTCCTCCTCTTGGCTGATTTGCTTGGATCTCTTACAGGCAGGTGACTTTTATTTCCACTGATAACAGCTCGGAGAGTCTTGTGAGAGCA
This sequence comes from Pelvicachromis taeniatus, assembly GCA_015108175.1. NCBI lineage: Eukaryota > Metazoa > Chordata > Actinopteri > Cichliformes > Cichlidae > Pelvicachromis > Pelvicachromis taeniatus. The sequence continues at coordinate 53,643 of VURO01028868.1, read as the reverse complement.
CTGAAATAGTTCCATCTACCAAATAAGAGACACAAAAACATGTGCATGCCACGTGACACCATCTTGCCTGCTTTGCTGCGCTCGCTGTCCTCTCACAGGAGTGGGGGGAGGATAGAGAGGGGAAATACGAATGCGCACCCGTCAGTGGTGATGACAGCCCATCTTTAGGCTGTAATGAAGCGAGAAAGAGTGTAATGAACTCTGCACATCGGCCAAAAGTACAACAGATGCAAACAGGATGCACAGACACACAAAGACAACGAAACAGAGATAGAAGGAGGGGGAGGTAGTAGATAACAAGGTTGAGGTGTGTTAACCATGAGGCTGATGGCAGAGACTTTTTCCAAAGAGTGACAGAGTAGCACACCTCTTGTTAATGCACTCTCAACAATAGGCTCTTTCCCATTTCAGGCCATTGTGCTTACTTTCCTCTGAGACATGGATTTATAATGTTTGAGTGCAAGCCTAAATGAAGCTGACTGAAGCAAGTTCTAATATGAGCGTTTGAAGGATAAATGGCTGCCACCAAGCCATCTCATTAAAAAACAAAACAAAAATCCCCCCCAATGTACCGAGATGCATAAATGTCAAACACAAGTGCTTGTTTTTGGCTTACTGGCTGGGCAGATTGCATGGAAAGCAGGAGGATGTCAACGTTCATCTACAGCAGCAGCTTAATGTTCTCTGTGTACGCAAGCAGGCACATAGTGGCACGAGAGGAAATTACTCTATCACAAGACTTTTTTTCTTCCCCTCCCTCCAGCGGATTTTCATTCTTAATCAAAAAGCTAATTACAGCACACACAGGTTGACTTGTCCTTTATATCCTGCAGAAATGTGATATGGCCGCATCCAGAAGCTGATGCAATTATTGACAAGCAAGACAAAAAAAAAAAGAAAAGAAATGTGGCTTCAATACATTTCCATCAGTTGTATAACCTTGAACATTTACTTCCGTTCTGTGTAGTTTTCTCTTCTATTTGATTTTCTCATCACTCCAAGAGTAACGGAATGAGAGCCACAGATGATAATGAAGCCTCTTTGTTCTGGCCTGCAGCTCTGATGGCCATTGTCTGCAGCTCCTAAAGAAAGTCATTCCGTATTGGGTTCCATTTGGCAAAATGGCCCATCATCTTGATGCAATGCATAACCCCTGCCCCAAATTTCTCTTTTAGTCCCCTAGAAACCTGGATGCTATGTTTTGTGATCAAAAAGCCCCTGGAGGCAGTGATAATGCACCTAATGTATAGCACTGTTGCAGCTGAACCACTGTGGAAAGCAGGAAAAATAGACCGGGAAGCTGAACAATGATGTATGTAGAAAATTACTTTCTAATTGAGGCATATGCCATGGACATGACAGATAAATTAGCCATTGTCAAGGCATTCAGCTGTGGCACGTCACTTTTGGGTTGTGTGTCTCAGCATTCCAGCTGAATGTTTTGTTTGTGGTTGGTCTGTCTTTTTCGATGATGCTCATCCTGCATTCACTTCAGACTCAGAAACGATGACTAATACAAACTACAGATTATTTTATTAGTATACAACTTACTAAATGTTATATGTATAAAAGGTCACTTACATTTACTTAAGCATTTCTGTTGACAAGATATCTTCTAACTGCTGGGTTTTGGCAACAAATGTGACTGTGAAGAGCATACAAAGGTACACTGTTTTGTTTTTGTGCTTTTATTCTCACAACTCACCTTTAAAATGATTAATTACAGAAGAAGAATAAACAGAGTCTGGCATCTGGACTCACAAAAATGACACACATAAATTTAGAGAGTGATAAGTAAACATCTTCTCAGAGAGTATAAGTTGATGCCTTGGTGGTACAGTGGTTGAAAGAGAAAGAGATGGGAAATTTGAAGCTTAAACAGAACACCAAATTGAAACGGGATGTTTGGTCTATAGCATATGAGGATCATATGAATTATTTTCCTTTAACATAAGCATTGCAAATACCGTATATCTTCCAATAACTACCTGTCTCTTTTAAACGTCGGTTTCTAATAAGCGCCGGGTTTGAAAACATGTCACGCAAATAGACGCCGGTCTCCAATAGTAGCTGGGCGACCTTCAACCTGGAAGTCCCTCTGCGCTGTCTTCTTCTTCTCCTTTTTAAATTTTATTGGCGGTTCGCAAACAACTGAATGGTGCATTACTGCCACCAACTGGTATGGAGTGTGAGTGGAATGTCGCTCAAAAAAAAAACCTCCGCGCTGTCATCGGTCCTCCTGCGTCTCATCACTCGGCCAGCTGTTTCCAATACGTTTTGGAGCACTGTAAGTAAATGCACTGTCTTTTCACCTCAGTCTAAAAACCGCGCCTGGGTCCTCTTTCCTTCTCACTTCCGCGACAATTCTGAGAAGGGAATAAGAGCCGGTCTCCAATAACTGCCGGTCTCTTTTAAACACCGGGCCGGTCAGATAATTTTTTGAATAAACACCCGGGCTACAAGATATACGGTAATAGAAAATCCCATTCAAATACACAGTTCTTTATGTATCATCTTTTCTAAAGTAACTATTTAAAAATGTAGTAAGGAAAAGATAAGCTCCCCAGAGCCATCTGTAGCATCTGGAAACAGCTGGAAAACAAGCGATATTATGCTATAATGCTGATGTGCACAATTTTTTTTGTTCCACTCATTAAGGAAAGAGAAAACAAACTTGTGTACAGGAGTGTTTAATGTTTCTTTCTCTAAACAGATGGCGACACAGCTTATTGTGTCATGACTCTACCAAGCTAACTTCTAAACAACTGGGCTCGGTTTACACAAAAGGCACAAAAAATCCTTTGGCGGAACTTACACAACAAACAAAACTGTGCACAACAGACGCTTTGTGAAATTAAGCCAAACTTGTGAACTATTGCAGCTGTTAGGATGGACCCACTGTGGGCTCTCAAGGCGTTGTTTGAAAAATGCGAGCAGTATTGCGCGTGCTGGAGGTGCTGTTGTTTTACTGGATCCTGTTGGGCAGTTTTGGATTTAGTGGTCCTACATAGATAGACACTACTGTCTGAATGATGCCGGAACAGAAACACACAATGTGAACATTTAACTTGGCATAATAAGACAGCTGTGTTAACAAGAGATTGTGAAAAGATGAGAATCAGTCATTACTATAGAATCAGTCATTTAATCTTAAATAAAAACAGAGGCAGCACAATAAGACCTCATCTAGTACCTCATCTACTAGCTGTGTCCTTTATGATACCCAGCCCATAGTCTTTCGGTAGGAGCTGTCAGGTTCCAGTCAGAGCTGCTAGGCATGTGTCTCTAAATGGAAGTAAGTATAATTACAGGATGACGCAGGCAGGCAGGCAGGCAGCAGCCAGCCAGGCAATCATTTTCCCTGATTGAGACAGAAAGTTAAGGTCTGAAAGGCCATCGGCGTGTATGCCCACAGCAGGTGCAATCTGACGCCTCAATAAACCTGGCTGAAATTAGAAACTTCTCAATCTGTTCTGCATAGCTCTTGGACGTGGGAGTGACGCCAGCATTGATAGGCTGAGTCTGAGTTTGTACGATGATATCTGCTTTAATGTCAGGAACGCTCTCCCATGTTTCTGTTACTGCTCCCCATTGGAACATTAGTCACTTTGAAACAGGCACAGCTGAGCCAAGTTATTCGATGCATAGGACATAATTGAATTTATTTATTTATCCAGAGCAATAACAGAATGTATTTCCCAGGTGAGTTGTGAGGGTTGCGTTTCACTGAACAGAGTGGGAGATTTACAGTGCAAGAGCACAATTACAAGCACGCCAGAAAAATTCATACATCAGACGGAACAGATATTCCAAATTAAATTTGTTTTTTTTCTTCACCTTATAAGTCACTGCAATATTGCAATGTTTTGTAACTAATTAATCATGACTTGTCTTTGTCTCAAAAGAATAACTACACCCTAGGCATTATAAATCATTTCTGCTGGAGATTGACACTGATCGTACTAATCCCTTTATGTATTCTGCATCTAATCCAATCCATACACCACAGATATGGTGGAATACATTACAGTAATGTAACAAAAACATACATTATACATTACAAAGATGAGGTTAAATCTAATGCTTTTCACTGTAGAAGGAATTTATTAAGCATAAAAAAGTGGTTTAGTCTATTTAATCCACTCCAGTAGGAAACAACACGAAGCACTTTCACAGAGATTGACCAACTGCACAGACATAGCTTACATGCTTGACTGTAGAAGGGTCGGTTTTCCACTGTCAGTTCCAGATCCACGTAATCTGGAGCCCTAAAGACAAAGGCTGAAAGCTTCTATCATTTTAAAAATCTTCGGTCCTTTAGGCATACCTTGATGCCAACCTAGAAAAAAATCCACAGGAAATAAGATATATGAGCCACAAACCTGACCAAGGTTTATTCCAGAAAAAAATGCCAAATGTTCTGTAAGCAGATTATGCATTATAGACACCAGGTTCCCCAGGAGATGTTAACCTTGTGCTGTGAAACGAGCTACTGATGCCGTGTGAAATTAATAAAAAGTATGAGAAAAGCTTAAAAAAACACAACTTATGTTAGGTAGCAAAAGAAAAGTCTGCACTTGTGTCAGAATGATGATTATTTGTTACACTGAATGTAATCTGATCTAACGTGTTCGTAATGATTTAAATTTGAAATGGCTGCATACTTTCAAATAAAGGAATCTCTTAATGTATTTAATTTTCAAAATCTGCTAAACTATATGACTATAATCCCATATTTATTTAGAAGGGTGATCATTTTCTAAAAAATTTGCCTTATTTGCTTAATATTTTTGTAATTTTTTTTTCCTTGTTTGAATAATAACTTATGAGTAAAAAAAAAAAGTTCAAACAGTTAGGAATCATTTTTCAAAGGCATTTAAAGAATGGTATATTCTTCTTCAAGGTTTACAACCTCCTAGTATGAGCAGAGAAGTTGTAGATATCATGTAAATCTTTTCTTGTTATAGTGACTTGTTGAGTTTGCCGAAACAGCTCCAGGTCCTACACAAATATTATTTCAGAACTACAGTCACTGGGCCTTAATCTGCTGGGAAACAGACAGCTTGTCCACTTGCATCTTATTGCAGTTTCAGGTTCTCATGTGGGAGCAGCAGTCACCCAATATCAGTACATAATATAGAGTGTCTATATAATATGACATAAAGTGATGCACTGAGTTAATATTCGCAAGCTGTAAAAGAAAGAAGAAAAAAAAAAGAAAAAACATCAAACCCCTTTGACATGGAAAATTACAAATTAAGAGGATGAAAGCAATGAAGTTTTTAAAAACATAGATGAAATGGCAATAAGGCAAAGCTCCTGGCAAGATTCTCTGAAATAGCTGTCATTCCGGATGGCAGAAAGGCCTCGTGAGCCATGATGATAATGGGCTATAGAGGACTATGAAGTTTTAAAGTACCGACTAGATTTAAAAGAGCCCCTCTTTCATAAAATCAATGTAGCCTGAGGATGAGAGAGGAAATGGGTGCCAAGCACTGGAATGTCTTGATTGCTGTCTGGAGAGTGGAACACATCTGTTGATTCTACAGATCAATACTGCTGATTTATCAAGAAAGAGCAGTCAAATGCATTTCATCCTTTTGTGTAATAAAAAAGAAATAGCCATGGAAAGACATCAATTAAGTACAAGAATCACATGTCCTTTTGCATGTTTTGATCTATGTCTGTATGATTTACCACCATTAGTGCATTCAATACACTAAAGTACTGTAGGTCCTCACCTCTAGAATATCAGTTCTCTAGATGACTGAATGAATGCATTTCTCCAAATGATCATCTCTAATCACACGCCTCATTTTGAAATGGACAAGCTTTACCTGCTTTAAAACCAACACCACCAGTATTTTACCGGTGGTGTCCCAGGGGACAGCGCTAGGAATTGCAGCATGTTAAAGATTGGTCAAGGTGTATATGAGTCAAGGTTAAAGGGGCTAAAAAAAACATCATTATTCACAGCTTAAGTTGCAGAGGCATGCTATCAAAGAGCGACGGGTTGAGTGCAGCCATGTGAAAAGCAAGGACTTGATGGTCTTTCATTTTTACCTCCCCTTTTTCCAGCGCCAAAGAGACATTTATGCCCTGTAAGCAATTGAACATATCTATACAAATGTGAAGAGACAGATTTGCTATGCACTACTAGCAAGGTTATGTTTGGGAAAAAAAAAAAAAAAAATGGAGGGTGGGCGATGCCGACACAATTTGTCACTGGTGCGCCACATTTCTGAGCGAAACACTTTTCAAGTCAAGATAATGAAGAAGCCCCCCACCCGCACCCCCAACTACACGCACATGCATACTTTGTCTAATACAGTACATCAACTTTCCTCGAGCTGTCACGATTGTAGACACCCAGGCAGTGGCATCTATTCAAAATCAATTCAAAATGGTCCCTGCCACGTTTATTGAATTTCACATCAACAGAAGGGACAATTAAGATGATGAGTTTTGGTGGGCGGACAGTTGAAGAAAACAATGCCCACCAAGCAAACTGTCCCTCCACAGCTTACTTTTCCTGATAGGAACAATTATCTGGGGTTGAAAATGTTGGTGGCATGTACAGCTGGAATGCTCTTATTGTGGTCTCACTCTGAAACAGTGGGTAGGCACTAGGTCATGGTCTGTCAAAGCCTGCAGTGATTATTTTGCAATTGATTGTCACTGTGCGATAAAGACATATTCCCCTCAGTTTGGGGGAACATCTTTTAGAAGTAAACAGAGTGTACATGCTCCACCATACTGCAAATAATGAAAAGTGAGAGGTAAATTCACCACTGAGTTTCGAAGCCGTAGGAATAACACTGCTCAAAGAAACTGGAAAACAAAATTATATTGTAATGAAAGCTGAAGAGAAATTCTTAACATGCATGCAAGAGACAATTTACAGTTAAATGATGATTTTCTGTAAACACGGCATAACTACACCCGCCTGAAAGTGAGTTACGATCATGTAAGTCCACAAAAATGCTCCAAATTCTCACTGCGTAGGAGAATCATTAATGTTTTGAAGATATAAGAAGTTAAAAATGAATAATAATATATTGTATTTATGACTTACAGTATGGGGCGTTTCTACTGCAGCATCTCAGTAGTGCCATGTTTAAAAGGATTCTCATGTGAATGACAGAAATGCAGGACAGCCATAAATGCAGTGACACAGATGTAACGAGGGCCTTGCTTTAATGGTATGCCCATGAATGGCCAGAGAAAAAGGCAATGCAAAAGGCAGCTAAGTGACATCTCTCATTGCAAGCCTGGGGCAGAGGCACAGTTTTTGTTCTGAAACATGGGTGTTTGTGTCCACGGGACAACTCCTGGCCTTGGGGCCTCCATTTCACTCCATTAGGTGAAGTGACCTAGACGAGATCAGGGCAAACATGGTGAAAGAATGCACCGAGAACTACAATGATGAAGAAAAAAAAAAATCCCTACATAACGGCTGCTGTCTGATGGGCTCGACTTAGGGGAAAACTTTTGTATGTGTGTATTATGCACGGGTGTCTGTGGTTATTACTTCTCTTTAGCTCTGCGTGCATGTCTGAGTATGTGCATGTTGTTGTTATACAGTATCACTCTCTGGAGGGTAGCTCTTTGAGATGTGAGACACAGCTTTCATTGTCACCCAGAAGCAAAAGCAATGTTAAACATGATCAACAGAGACGAAAAACTCTCAGTGGAGCATCAACCTCGGCACTCCTGCACATATCAGTGATCAGCATTATTGTTTACATACAACACTTAATATTGCTATGTTGCTGTGCTATTATGCCATGGATTGCATGCCTGTGTGTGTGACTCTAAATAAATTCAAATTATTTTTACCTTTCTTTACGCGCTGTGGTTGAGTAACTCAGAGTGACACACACAGCTGCAAGGGTGTCAGTGGGTGTCTTAGATTGTGGGAGGCAGGAGGAGAAGGCTGCTAAAGGGCCCTGCTTGACATACAGCACTGGTCTGATACTCACCAGCCCCCTCCACTTCTCTCTTGGTATCCAAGCCTCTAGCCTTTTCAACCCGTCCTGATTAATGGCTCTCGTCAGGTACCGTCCGTTGCCACTCACACCAATTAAGACATTAGGCCTTTCCACTCAGCTTCCTGCTCTTAAACAAACAGCAGGACCACTGAGTCCTTCCCCTCTCTCTCACTCTCGCCAGGCACTGAATCTCTCACCCAATCAGTGTCCTGCTGTGGGAGCGCTATGCTTGGTGTCATTGCGGAGGACAGACAGAAAGACGGTCTTGAACCAAGCCCGTTAGCCTCCCACAGTGAAACCCAGCACAGAAAAATAGAGCAATCAAAGTAGAGTGTCAAACAATCCCTGTGAAACAGACAGCTCTCCACAGAGATCTTTTCCTGCCCTGTGCGTCTCTACCTGCAGGGCATCACTGTAAGGGGAAACAGGGCCAGTTTTGAACCAAAGTCTTAATTGTATCGACCACTAACTGGCTTTAGCAGTGCAACAAGGGAGACAGCAAATTACTTGCTTGACTTGATTGGATGCTTTTAACCCTGATTCACCAGACCCTTGAAAGTTAATTGTCTTTGACCCTCGGCTACCCATGTCAAGAAACTCTCCAAACCCTGATTGAATATATTATCCTACCTCTGAAGTGGACAATAAAACATCCTCAACCATGATGGAGAGTCTTGTGTTTGTGTAATCAGCAGTAATACCCAATTCGTGCAGCTTCAATAGCAACCTGTCCCCTCCTCTGTGACATACCCAAATGAGATTAACCACGGATATAAGCTACTCACACCATTCAGTCCAGGAGAGCGAGTGAAAGATGAGCTCTTAATGTGCAGTGATTTGTTCTGTGTGTCCAAGCATGTTTTTGTGTATCAAGGATGTGGCTTGTTGCCTGTGGTCTTTATGTTTCTGTGCCTGTGGTGTTTGTAGCTTTCGCGTCATGTTAGTATGCCAGTCAATCAAGTGGCAGGGGCCTGTCTCTCATCAAGGTGCTGTGCATGATTGCCAATGCTTCGATGCGCAGAAATTTGCACCTCCCCGGAGAGAGTGCCTGCTGAGGGGGAAGGACTCATCTGTCATACAGACCACTGTACCGATGCACAATGACAGATGCGCAGTCTGACTCAAACGGATGACAGCCCTGTACAAGGGGCTGAACAGTAAATACATGCGGGGACGCCGACATACATCTGAATTAAACTATAGGTCTACGTTTATGGTGATGATCTATAATGAGCATTGAGGTATTACCTTCTATGTTTGTACACTAAATGACCCAAGGTGAACCTTTTATTTAGATAAAAGAAAAAACATTTTTTTAAAAATGGTAATTTAAAAAAAGTGAGGCGCAAAGAACATAAACAAAACTTTGACAAATGACAATGGAAAGACAAGACTATTTATGCAGTTTTTTTTAATTATTTGTTAAAAGTATAAAGACTAGTATAAATAGTCCTGTTTTTCCATTGTACTATTTATAGTCTACTATTTATACACTGAGGACAGACAGAAGTCTGTCTCACCAGAGAAAAGTAAATGGAATCGAAAACTCTATAAACCTAAACAGGAACTACAAATCAAATATAATCAAACTGAGGCAAACATTACTGGTTTAAGTCGTCAGAGGATGAATCCAAAAGTCAACCTGCTGAATATCAAAATTAAAATTTTGAACATTAGAATGAAGAAAATTAAAAAACTTAAATACTCAGACAGGACCACTAGACAAATAAAACATTAAACCATAAAAATGCTCTAAAATATACTCAACATCTCTCAAGTCGGTGACTGGTACTGTGTGTTTTTAAAACTTCATTTTAGGAACTTTGATATTTATGGCCGAGTTTTACATACAGAATTTTCAGAAAACATCGTACTGTTCTGGCATTGTGTGTCTTTTCTGTCAGTAATCATTTTTCTTTGTTGAACCCAGTCACATTTTCATCCATTTTGCTCCCTGGTACAGTGCCACCAGGCTTTTGGAACTTAGTCAAGTCTTCTGACCTGTAACAGAATGAAAAGGCGGAAGGCAGTTACTGCAGCACTCGGGATCAGGGAAATTAGCAGAGAAGGAAAGGCGAGCGAGAAATGTAGGAAAGGATGGAGAGATGGAAAAAAGAAGAAGGGCCATAGAAATGCAGTGTAGAGGAGGGGGGTGTTTTCTATGTCACTGCAGTCCCATATTGTCCCCAGAAAATGTCACTCTGCCCTTGGGAGGTAGCGCTCCGAGGCGAGACTCATCTGTCTGACCGCATTTACCGAGATGTTCTGTGGCCAGATCCCGAGGAGCCTGGGAGGTGTCCCACGGCACTTTGTCTGCTCAAAAACACCCCTCACACTCATTGTTTCCCACATAAGCTACAATGGACTTGATCTTTAATCCACACAATAATGCCTCTATTGAAAAGTCAGTATTTCATTCATATTCACATTCCATCTAGAAACCCATGCATGCAATGGTTGCCGAAGTCAAAACAGTGAAGTTAAAAGCCAATGAGTACCCATCAACCTGTGATGATAACAACACTGAAAAACTTGAAAATGTCAAAACAGTACTGTATAATCATTTGTTTAAAATATTAATATTTTTGAATAATTATCTAAATTGATCACATCAGTTTATTGTATCTGTATCAAGATAAATGCCAGTGTCCAAAATTACCTGAAATACGCAACATTAAATGTCCAATTCATAAAATGTTATGGAGGGGAAAGTATTGTAGCCTACTACAAACAAAAAAATAGATTTTCTAACATTAGGCTCTATACTTAGCTAATTATAGAACTCATAAAAAAATTATGTCATTAAAGAGAAATTAGATGGCATTTTTTTCTTAACTTTTTATTATAAAATGTACTATGTTTGTTGTTTGTAGTAGGCACTGAAAAATGACACCATTAAATGTTGGGTCAATGGCTACTACTACTACTACAAGAACCAGAAACAGTCTGTTTAATTCCTTAATAAATGTTGGCTGCAGTGCACTGTTAAATGTACCCATCTAGCAGTTAGCTGCTAATCGCCAGCCACTGTTAGACTGTTAGGGCCTTTAACCTGAATCACTTAACCATTAGTCTGCTAGCATTAGAGATCTATCTTGAGATATCTTTAGTTAGCTGGTATAGTGGAAATACAAACACCCCCCCCAAAAAAAAAGATGATCAG
>VURO01028866.1:6575-18876 GCA_015108175.1 Pelvicachromis taeniatus | reverse complement strand
GTGGGGGTGGTGGAGGTGTGGGGGTGGTAGAAGTGATGGGGTGGTGGAGGTTTTGGGGTGTGGGGGTGGTGGAGGTGTGGGGGTGGTGGGGGTGATGGGGTGGTGGAGGTGTGGGGGTGGTGGAGGTGATGGGGTGGTGGAGGTGTGGGGGTGGTGGAGGTGTGGGTGGTGGAGGTGTGGGGGTGGTGGAGGTGTGGGTGGTGGAGGTGTGGGTGGTGCAGGTGGGGGTTAGTCGGAGCCTCTGGGACACACTGAGGTGGTTTCCGGTTCAGACATTAGAAGTCAGACTGTACTTTGTAAAAGTGTACTGACTGAATATCAACATGATAATGAAATGTAATCAGATTACTTTCACACTGTCTGCAGCTGTTTTAAGAACTCAGCTGATCAACGTTACGTCTAACATGTAGCCTCACACGAGAAGGCTTTGAACTGCTGTTTGTACATGTAGTAACAACAGAATCTGCACTTGGTGACGTCTGGAGCTCCATGTGCTAATAATAGAACCGTGATGTTCAGTTCAGCTCAGTTTGATTTACAAAGCGCCAAATAAGAACAACAGTGGCCTCAAATTACTTTATACTGTACGGTAAAAAAGGCCAACAAGCAGCCTGCTGGTCCGGTTACTGTTGCCTCGTCACCACTATGACTCTGGATCCTGTGAAACACTCACATCAGAAGCCTCCGTGTGCTCTCCTCCTCCTTTACAACTGACCTCAGGTCAGACATTTACACACTGTTGTTTGAGTGGAAACACGTTAAAAAGCTGTATTGATCCCAATAACGTGGATGCTGCTGCATGTCTGTAGGACAGCGGTGTGAACATGCGTGTGTTGTTCTGTCGATAAAGTTTGTTTCAATCAGATGGTGTCTTCAGACTTGACGGACAGCTGCTTCTGAGGCGGTCACGTGTCCACAGAGCCTCAGGACTGAACCAATAAAGAGTCTCATTCTGTGTTTTTAACCCTTAAAGTGTTCCCGAGCGTTGACAGGAGAGTTGGCGCTGTCAGCACTTTTCACGCCTTTACTCAGGCTCGTGAAGGCAGAGCGTTGTGTTGGTATCAGGGCTGTGATTGGCTCCGGGTGCACAAACAAACTTTTATTTGAGAGGGAGCAGACGTTTCTCGGGGACCCGCTGACACGACCGGAAGTCTCTCACAACTTTAATGTGTAAAAATGTGTTTTCGTGTTTGCTGCCACTGACGCAGAACAGAGCCCGCGGATCAGCTGCCCATCGATCACAGGTTTCGCGTGATTAGTGGGACCGCCATGATGCCGTCGTACGCTCCTTCCTCCGCCTCTGTGGTCACATATCGATCCGCTCTGCGTTGGTTAGGGTTATGTTTTTGTTTCGTCAAAGATACACGCCCCCTGGCGGCTTCTGGCAGCCTCACCACGCTCTCACATCATCAGCCAATCAGAAACGAAGTTCTGTCACGTCCCGTTTGATTGACAGGGCTCTCGGCGAATGGCGGTGCGCCTGCGCCGTTGGCCTGTGTTGCGGGAGGGCGGGGCTCCGCTCGGCAGCACAGCGGAAGAAAATGGCGGCCGTGGCTGCAGAGCCAGGAGCTGCGGCGGTTCCGACAACAACAGCGACCGACGAGGGCCCGCCAGAGCCAGTCCCGGCGGGACCGGGTCTCTCGGGAGCCCGACCGGAGTGCGAGGGACCGCGGGAGCCCGGGCCGGCCTCGGACCTGGCCGCGATGCGGGCGGAGGACGGAGGGGACGCGGAGGGCCGCCATGTCAGGCCGGAGCTGGAGCCCGCGGCGGGAAACGCGCCTCCGGAGAGCGACGAAGCGAGCGGCTCCGGGCCACCGGAGCGGGCCAACGCGGACCGCTTCTCCCCCGGGCTGCCTGCGGACCCGGAGGGCGGCGGAGACGTGTCTGCGCAGGAGGCGTACCGCGGCCCGGACCCGCAGCCCTCCGCCGTATTCCTGCACTCCTTCCCGGCCGCGCCGCCCGTCTCCGAGGCCGGCCTGTCTCTGGCCGAACCTGCCGAACCCACCACCAACGAGACCACGGATCGAGCCGAGACCGCGGGTCGGGACCGGGGCTACACGAGCCTGGAGCAGGCGGAGCAGAGGCCCGCGGCGGACACTGTGCTGGACAGGACGGCGGAGGGTCCGAACCCGGACTCGACGGAGCACGAGGAGCCCGCGGCCAGAGGCCTGAGGGACTCCTCCCCGCCCTGCCGCTCACCGAAGCGGCGGATGCTGACCGAGCCCGGTGCCGAGGATCGAGCCGGAGCCGCCTCTGTGCTGGACCTCAGTCCCGGGTCCGAGGTTCGGGTCTGCCTGGACCACGTCATCGATGACGCGCTGGTGGTATCCTTCCGGCTGGGGGAGAAGGTGTTCTCCGGGGTCCTGATGGACGTTTCCAAAAGGTGAGACGTTATTAGGTGGAGGGTCTGTGACGGCATCGATCAGGTGTTTGATCCTTATCTGTCAATTAGCTTAGAAAATGATCAATAATCTTTTTATTTTTGTGAATTTAAAAATATTTATGATCAGTATTTATGTTTAACACGAGTCATTTACATGTGAGCAGCTGTGTGAGCAGGTTATTGATCATGACTGTAAGCACACCTGCAGGGTGCAGGGTGGGCATCCTGACCCTGCAGGTGTGACCTCTGCAGCCGTGAGACACACCAGGTTCAGTCAGCGAATACTCGAGTACAGGAATGACGTCACTGTGACTCACGGCCCAGCGAGCCGCGGTTTCCTCAGAGGTTAATAGCCCTCACTGAGACGTGCACAGGACAGGCAGTGGTGCGAGCGGCTGCAGGCGTCAGCGTGAACCACACAGTAACACTGAGCCTGGATGGTGACGACATCAGTCACTACAGAGCATCTCCCACTCAGTGTGGGAGGGGGTGCAGCGTCTGCAGCATAATATACAAGACTAAGAAACCCCACCGGGGGGGGGGGGCAATAAAAAAGATCTCTGACATCACGTTTTCAACTGTGTAATGAGTGCTGATGGATAACCCGCATCAACTAACCATAACCTTCATCACCACTGCGTACACAGTCATAGTGACAGGGGTAGTTACACCGGGGTAGTTACACGGTGGTAGTTACACGGTGGTAGTTACACGGTGGTAGTTACACGGTGGTAGTTACACGGTGGTAGTTACACGGTGGTACTTACACCGGGGTAGTTACACGGTGGTAGTTACACGGTGGTACTTACACAGGGGTAGTTACACGGTGGTACTTACACCGGGGTAGTTACACGGTGGTAGTTACACAGGGGTAGTTACACGGTGGTAGTTACACAGGGGTAGTTACACTGGGGTAGTTACACCGGGCTAGTTACACGGGGGTACTTACACAGGGGTAGTTAGTAGTGCTAAAGGCTTGCATCACTTCTATTATTATGTCTAAAGTCTGAATTATTGATCATCATTACGAGTTACTGTTTGTTTATTTTTATTCCTTAGAAATAAAATATGAAGACATGACGGGTGACTCACGCCTGCTCAGTACTGCATGTGTACCAGTAGTATTTGAACACGTGACCAGTTACTGATGGGTGACCTTTGACATGTGCTGCGTTGGGTGCGTCAGGGTTCTCACGTCTGCCATGTTTGCTTCCAGGTTCGGCCCGTATGGGATTCCCATCACCGTGTTTCCTCGCCGGGATGACCAGAGTCAGCCTCCCACGTGTCTCCAGCAGCCGCTGCCGGTTAGCGACCACTCCCCGCCCACCATAAAGGAAGAGAACGCTGCACCGTGCCCTCCTCAGGACTGCACCTCTAAACCGCCACCGCTGTTTCAGGAGGGGGCGCCCTACCCGCCTCCTTTGTTCATCAGGGACACCTACAACCAGGCCTTACCTCAGCCGCCGCCACGCAAGATTAAACGGCCGAAGAGGCGCTACCGCTGCGAAGAGCCCACTTCCATCATGAACGCCATCAAGCTCCGCCCCCGACAGGTACTCTGCGACAAATGCAAAGGGGTGGTGGCGTCAGGCGGGCACCGGGAGACGCGGCGGGGGCCAGTGGACCTGAGGAGCGATGAGTCTTCACGGCGGCGGAAAGCGGCAGAAGGACCGATCTCTGCTGAGGTCAAGCGTCTGAGGAGCGACGACAAAGGACGGCCCGCAGCCGCCGACCGGCGCTCATCATCAGGGATACGTGTGCCATCTTCATCGCCGTCCTCATCCCGCCGCGTTTTGAGGGGAGTGACCTCATCCTCGGCGACCTCCAGCCGCATGCGTCTGAAGCTGAACTCTAAGAAGGTCCTGACCAAAGGGTCGGCCGACCACTCCAAGGCGCGGCAGGTGCTCAAGACGCTGGTGAGGAGCTCGCAAACGCCGCCACCACGCAGGCCCAAAGACCAGGACCAAGACCGCCCTAAGGCTGTGACCCGAGCCGCCACCCTGCAGAACCACAGCCAGAAGGTCCACTTCACCCGCCGCCTGCAGCACCTCAGCACCGCCGCCAGCACGCCGCTTCCACCCAGAATGCGCCTCAAACCCCAAAGGTATCGTACCGATGACAGCCAGGCACAGAGCTCCTCCTCCTCCTTGTCCCCGCCCAAACACAGCGCTCGCTCGTCACCTCCCAAAGCAGAACTAAGCCCCGCCTCAACACCCAACTCACCCACAGCCCCACCCCCACTTCAAGTAACTGCTCCTCCCCCAACGCCATCCTGTACAGGAAGCGTTGCCGTGGAGATGCAGGCAGCGTCTGAGGGGCGAGTAGGAGGTCCTCCCTCCTCCTCCTCTCTAGACTCCACCCCCTCAGAGTGTAGCTCCACAGACACCTTTGAACTCCCCCCACCCGGAGACCTTCCCTCTTCCTCTTCCCCCCCCCATAACTCCCCCCCCTCAGCTCCACGGTGCCCACCCTCCTCTCCGCCCGCCGACCCTCCCCTCAGAGCCGATGGTGAGGAAGTGCAGTGTGACGTTGGGGAGGAGGGCAACGACCTGAAGAGGCGCCGTAAGTCTTCCACGTCGTCTTCCTCCTCCTCCTCGTCATCGTCATCCTCCGTCTTCTCTAAAGCCGTTTCAAAATGTCCGCTCCCAGACGGCCGCACCGTGTGCGTCGGCGATATTGTGTGGGCGAAGATCTACGGCTTCCCGTGGTGGCCGGCGCGCGTGCTTGGCATCACGGTGTCACGGCGCGGCGATACGGGGCTGGCGGTGCAGCAGGAGGCTCGTGTGTCTTGGTTTGGCTCGCCCACCACGTCCTTCCTGCCGCTCGCACAGCTGTCGCCCTTCCTGGAGACATTCCAATCACGTTTTGACAGGAAGCGGAAGGGCCCGTACCGTCGTGCCATCGCTGAGGCCGCCAGCGCTGCCAAGCAGCTCACGCCGGAGGTCCGGGCGCTGCTCACGCAGTTTGAGACGTAGCATTGGCCGCTGCCCACTCACCCCATCCATACAGACCACTGCCCACCCCTTTCAGACAGGTCCCGCCCTTTCAGAGGAGGTGGGAGGAGCTAAAAATGACTGATGGACAATGATGAGCTTGTCACATTTATAGAGGAGGGGGAGGATCTGTCAGGGGCGGGGCTAATTTGCAGACTCTTCCCTATCTTCAGTCACTGGCGGCGTTTCCATTTTCCGCACCGTGGGAAATGTTTTTGTAGATAATTTAGCCTGATGGTTGGCTGACAGAGCGATGATGTCACAGTATTAATAAACACTAATTAAGCTCCTCGTAGTGATTGACTGATCTGATTGGCTGGCGGTGGCTGGTGGTGTGAAACGCTGCAGAGTGATGTCACTTCCTGTTGATAAAACAGACTGAAAACTTTTTTTTTTTCTAGAAACTTCGTTTCCGTACAAAATTGAATAAACTGTGAACAAAGTGAGGTCCAACTTGCTGCCCGGGGCCCCAAACGTGGCCGCGCTGAACCGCTGCCGGTGTCAGGTCGGCGCGTTTGAGGCCCCGGGCTGCTCGGGCCGGCCCAACGCTCTCTGATGATGATAATGAAGGTGATGATGCTGGTGATGAAGGTTCTCTGCTGTCAGACTCTCTTTACCGTCTGTTTGCAGATCAGAGAGTCCTGCTGGACAAAATAACGGGAACAGTGTGTACATGTGTTGCTTCCTGTTTGAATCTGAATAAACGCTCAAACTTCTCTGACCTTCGGCCTCGTCATTTCCACTCTTCTTCTGTGGTGTTTCTCTGGCGGAGACCTCGGACTTTCTAACCTGCAAACAGATGTTTGGTAAACGGGTCTCCACAGCTGCTCCCAGACTCCGCCCACATTTGGCTCGTTTTCTAATCTGCCTCTGGCTGATTGGTCCGTTAGCGTGTCAGGTGGTCCAACCGCAGACCTGCTGGTGTGGTTATTTCCTTTAGTTCACAGATCCCGTAGACCAGGGGTCTCCAACTCCAGGCCTCGTGGGCCGGTGTCCTGCAGGTTTTCGATGTGTCCTTGATCCACCACAGCTGATCTGAATGGTCCTGCAGGACCCCGGCCCTCGAGGCCTGGAGTTGGAGACCCCTGCCGTAGACCTTGAAACTAAAATCCAGGACTGTGATGTCCTAAGACGCCCTTGTTTTCCGTGAGTGTGCCGTTCAGGTCTTTATGTCACAGCTGGTGTGTTAGCGCCGTCGCAGGTGCCTGTAGGTCACCCCTGATCCAGAACCAGGCCGGCAGAAACACCTGTCAGCAGGTGACCAGAGCATACATGCGTGGTTTTAACCATCAGCTATTATCAATCAGATTGAATGTAGATCAAGCTGATCGGGGTCCTGGTGCTGGTCTGAGTCAGTCTTTGAGAGGTCGGCGCAGTTCACACGTAGCATCCAATCAGTGATCTCCGCCAACACGGGAAAAAACAGCTGCTGACAGCTTCTGGAAAACGAAGCGAGGAAGTTCTTCCACCTGCGTTACTTCTGGAGCCGGCAGTGGTGGCAAAGCTGCTTGTGGTTGCTACGTCGTCACGGCTGCGTCTCTAAGCGATGCTGTATGAACCCCGGGTCCAAAGTGCTCTGGTTACTCAGCCTGCTGTGTTTGAACCATGTTTGGACTGTTCGCGGATGGAGACCCTCACGTTCCCTTTGATCCAGGGGGAAACAGTTAGCCTTCATCCTCCAGCTTCACTGTGTTTATGCTAACATAGCTGTGCAGCTAGCCCCCACGTAGCACATCATAGCAGCTAGCCCGACGTCAGTGAGCTACGAAGGCCCTGCTGTGTAGTGTCTGTCTGCAGGGATAGAGCGGTTTGTTCAGTCTGAACATGGGACATTATGTTCAGGCGGAAGCTAGCCAGCTAGCTAACTGCTAACTCTGTTAAGCTTCACAGTTACAGCTGGTAGCGCAGCCACACTCATCACTTATTACAGGTCAAAGAACCTCGACAGTTTGTAGCTGGACTCTGGGACCTGGAGACGGCGAATGACGTGAAGTCTGGGGGAACGTTTACCTGCTCAGGTAAGCGTTCCCCAGTCGCTCGAGTTCAGTCAAACAAAATGAGTCGATTGCGTCACCACGTTTAAAAACGGAGGATTATCTGTGGAAAGGTTGTTGGATGGCGTGTGGCTGTTCCTGGTGGCGTAAAGCTTAGTGGGGCTGGTCCCTTCGGTGGCTCGTTAATCCACCATCATCCCAATATTAGTGTTGATACTAATAATAGTGAAAATGATTACTATTATTAATAGTTCAGTTGCTTCCTTTCAGCCATTTAAGACGTGTGATTGACGAATGTTTAGCCAATGAGCGTGCAGTTTCACAGTGGGACCCGCTGCTCATCGTCACATCCCGAGCACACCGCCGACAGGACTTCACAAACCGCCACGTGACGTCGCTGAAGCTACGTCCACCTTTGACCCTGTCAGAGGGCGCTGTGCTGATTAATCTGTGACGCTCCTGAGAGGTCAGGGGTCACAATGTCAGCCTTCCGTCAGCACCCACCCCTCGTGGTCCCAGACGTGTCACCACGACAACCAACAGTATGGCAGCATCACCACAGACGCCGCCAGCAGGTTAAAGAAGCACAACCACATTTAAAAATATTACAATGGTGGTCACACTGGTGTCGGGACCAGCGATCAATAAACGGACTAAACCACGGATCAATAAGCAGGCTGACGGGGCGGGCTCGGGCTAAATGCTGCAGAGGTGGGTCCTGGTACACTGCGGGGAGCTAAGCAGCTGCTTCTTCTTCATGCTCTCCTCCTCATCCTTCATCCTTCAGCTGCTCTCCTCAGGATCATCCTCCTCCTCCTGTTACACCTCCCCTCTGCATCCATGAACCTCCTCTGAGCTCCTCCTCCTGCCTGCAGCTCCATCTTCATCCTCCACCCTCTCTCCTCTGCACATGCTCAGACCATCAGCCTCTCAGTTGTGGCCTGTGCATCTTTGCCGCGCTACAAAACTGCAAAAACTACAACCGCTACACAAGCTAACATCTGTTGCTAAGCTAGCGTTAGCTGAGGATTGTTAAAGATGAATAACTTATTGAGTTAAATCATTATTATTGATTAAAAGAAAACACCGGTAGGGTCACCTGATGTCTCTCCTGGTCTGTGTCCACGTCCCCTGACTGCAGGTGAGGTCTCAGCTCACCTGTCTCAGAGTGTTAACTCTGTGACGCCCATGGCTGCGTAACCGGGGCAGCTTTTTATTTAGAAGTTCCAAAAAAGTTGTTCTCTGAGGAAAAGGGCAACAGAATGTCATGGACATGGCAGGAAACATGTCGGAGGTTTTACGCGTCCCTAAACGTGGAACAGTTTCAGAGTAGCGTCCTGTCAGAGGACCTGGAGGAGTCTCAGGCACGCGGCAGAGAACCGTGACCTTCGGCAGCAGCGCACGCGCTCAGGAACACGCCCAGAAACCAGCGTCTGCGAGCAGCTCCACACTGCAGCTGACATCACGCAGAGAAGACGCCACATGTGTCCTCGATGTCTGAGCAGGACGATGCTAAACCGAGTCCTGCGGTCCAGACCTCTGACCAGCATCTGGAGCATCATCAGCACTGCTGAGCGGCTGGAGTCCCCCGTCAGACCGTCGCAGGCTGATGTCAGAGGGGACAGTGGACCCGCCCTGCCTTCAGTCCACGTTACACCTGGGACATGTTTTCTGTTTGTGCTGTGAGGACAAAATGAGACCCTGGTTTGATTGAGGCTTGGCTCAGAGACCAGCTTTGTCATTTTGCGTCTGACTCGCCACAACGAGGAGGCGCCATCTGCAGGTGACTCTCAGGCATTACATGTTCTCAACGAGCCAATCACCGATCACTAACATTGATTCATGCAAGCATCATCGGTGAAAATGTTCATAACGATGAGGTCACTTCCTGTTGTTGAATTAATTAACAGGAAGTGAAAAACGAGTGCCTTCTGTCTGAATAGTCCATCAGTAACAAATATCACAGGTCAGTGAGGCTGATGATGAGAGTGGTGCTGGAAGCGTTTGGTGGGCGTGTCCGTGCTGTCTGCCAATCAGCAGAAATGTGTAACATCACAGAAGCTCAGCTGTCTGAACAGGTGATCCTAATCGATACTCTCTCTCTCTCTCTCTCTCTCTGCAGCACAACGCTGAAGAGCTGCTGACACTCAGAATCCTGCGCTGTGATTAGCTGAGAGGCTGTGGGCGGGCCTGGATCATCACATGCTTACAGATGATTAATAATCAATAATTATTTAAGTGAAGAGTTTATATTTATAAGAAATGTATTGATCTGGTCTGATCACTGCCCGTTTCCATGGATACCTGCTTTAGATCAGTGACATCAAATGCTATACTTTGCGTCCTCCAATCAGCAGTCATTCAACAATCAGCCAGTAACTAATCAGCTCGTAGCTTAAGGAGTGATGTGACCGAGATTTACAGACTTTACTGCTGCACCTGAATGCACTGTCCTCTGGAACCTCACCTGGCGATGAAGCTCCACCCCTCCACACACCTGAAGCAGAGATGTGTTAGCATAGCTTGCCACAGAGGCTGCAAGCAGATGGACACTGCTAGCATAGTAGCTGTAACAGGTGTTGTGCTGTGACAGCGTCTCCACAACATCCAAAGGGTAAACCTGTGAGTTACCTGTGTGTTACCTGTGTGTTACCTGTGTGTTACCTGGAGGTTACCCGGAGGTTACCTGGAGGTGACCTGTGAGTTACCTGGAGGTTACCTGTGTGTTACCTGGAGGGTATTACCTGTGTGTTACCCGGAGGGTATTACCTGTGTGTTACCCGGAGGTTACCCAGAGGTTACCTGTGTGTTACCTGGAGGTTACCCAGAGGTTACCTGGAGGTGACCTGTGTGTTACCTGGAGGTTACCCAGAGGTTACCCGGAGGTGACCTGGAGGTTACCTGTGTGTTACCTGGAGGTTACCCAGAGGTTACCCAGAGGTTACCTGGAGGTGACCTGTGTGTTACCTGGAGGTTACCTGGAGGTTTGCGCCTCACATGTTTTTATGTCTTTAAAATGATGCAAACAGGAAATTCTTCTTCTTCTTCTTGTAAAGTTGTAAACAAACTGCAATAAAAGGTTGCATGTGTCAGACTGTCTGTTCTCGCCGGGTTATTGGACGCAATCTGCAGGAAGTGCTTTTTTTTTCAAAATAAATGCCACATTTCATCAATAGAAGCATTTATTCTGAAACATTTAAACCTACAGCTGTACAGGTGAGTCTGGAGTTGTATAGGTGGTTATACGTCATGGTTATACTGGGTGTCTTACCTATACGTTAGCTGAAGAATATCTGGTTACCAGTTATTACTGGTTATATTAAGTATCTTACTGGTTATACTGGGTTTCTTGCATGTTTTACTGGTTATACTGGGTGCATCCGGTTCTATGACTATGGTTCTCCTCTGCAGGACCAGGTTTTATGGGTCTGGGCTGTAATCAGGTCAGGGTCCTCACACAGACAGGTTAGCCTTGTGTGTGTGTGATGGTTAATAATCTCTGTTAATCTGTGTGGACTTTCACCTGAGACTCTAAAACTCAACTTTCTGTCTCTGCTGCACGAAGTCAAACAGCCGCAGGTGAAATGGAAGCCGACTTTCAGGTAAAGTCATTACTGAGTTTTGTTTGACTGAGGTTAGCAGGTGGACAGTAGGACAGGTTTGCTAAATGAAGGGTATACTGACCTCTGATGAGGTAAACACACACTGACCTACAAACGACAGGTGTGGTAAACTGACCTCCACACAGCTACAGGCCTGCATCTCTTCAGACTAATTTAGTGGGTGTTTCTGTGGCTTCGGGTGAATCGTGGACACTGACATGTCTTACATAGACTGTGTGTGTGTGGTGTGTGCGTTTGACTTCCACGTGGGGACCTGGAGTGATGGCGATGACATGCAGAGCGAGGACATCTTCTGTTTTATCTTCTTCTTTGGTGTTGTGTTGTTTCGACTTCTGACATGTATCCAATGATAGGAACAAATATATAATCAATAACGGTTACTAAGTGAATCATGTTTGTTTTACCTGATAACCAGGTGTTTCTGTCTGTCCAATCAGGGTCATGAGGGGCGTGGCTACAAACCAAATAAACCTAACCTGCCAAGGACAGAAGAGAACAAAAAGAGGCGACCCATGGACGTGCAGAGGGTGGGGTCAGATATGATTTACACCATTGAAGATGTCCCACCCTGGTACCTATGTATTCTACTGGGATTACAGGTGAGACTGCGATTATAGGTGAAAATGGTATAACTGAGATTGGGATTAAGATTTTAAACATGGATTACTGGTTTAGACTGGATTACTAGGTTCAAACTGGGATTAGATTGGTTTAACCTGGGATTATATTTCGTTAAAGAAGGATTACTGCGTCCAACCTTCCGTTTATTACTCCATTTTGACTTTCTACCTTATTTTATTACTGATTCTTTTAGATATTATTTTATATTTATGAATTGACTCTCTCTTTTATCCGTGGCCCGATATGTATTTATTTAGCCCATACCTCTGGATTAATCAGTGCTTTCCATCTGTTAGTATTAGTACTCATTTTTTGGTGTTTGTTTTTGTACTTTGATAATGTTTTATAAAATGTCTTATATGTATATTTAAATGTGCTATATAAATAAAATTGTATTGTAATAACCTGGGATTATACTTGGTTTAACCTGGGATTATACTTGGTTTAACCTGGGATTATACTGGTTTAAACAAGGATTACTGGGTTTAACCTGGGATTATACTTGGTTTAACCTGGGATTATACTTGGTTTAACGTGGGATTATACTCTTTTAAAGAAGGATTACTGGGTTTAACCAGGGATTATACTGGTTTAACCAGGGATTATACTGGTTTAACCTGGGATTATACTGGTTTAAACAAGGATTACTGGGTTCAAAGTGGCATTACACTGGTTTACCCTGCGATT
>VURO01028865.1:98381-109190 GCA_015108175.1 Pelvicachromis taeniatus | reverse complement strand
GTTGAGCGGGGGGGGGGGGGGGGGGGGGGGGGAGAGGAGGGGGGGGGGGGCGGGGGGGGGGGGGGGGGGGGGGGGGGCATTTGACTCATCTCACTTTGCTATTCCAAAAATGCCCGTAATTACAACAACACACACACACCACAGACTAATGTAGCCACAGTTATGAAAGTGCAAAAATATATATGTTAGATTGCAGATGAGACTAACAGGAGGGGTGGTTTTATTTACGGGCAGAAGTATACGATCACACACTGTGAGCGCTTTTCATTTGTTTAGCAATTTTCTAGCAGGGCCGTGAAGGTTTGAGAGAGACGTGAGAGGTGCTTCCCAAAGTCTGACCTGCAAAGTCATGCTGGTCACCGCGATCGCTGCAGAACTAAACTGCTGTGAAGCAAATATTACACCGAGCTTGGAATAAGTTACCGGTGATACGGTTAATTTCCTAATTACCAGAATTTGAAGTAGTGTAGTTTATTTTTGAAGCGTATTAGCTGAGGGGGCACGGTCTGAGCTCACGAGCTTTGTTTTTATGTCAATTCAATTTTAGCTGAAACAGGAGGTCGCGGTGTTAAAGCTGTTTTTTCTGAAATCCGATTCCAGACCGATATCAACGCGCTTGATGTTAATGCGCATGCGCCGCATCTCTTTCTTTTTTTTCATGATTTCCGCGATTTTAATTTCACTTCCACTGCCATCACAGTCTTCGATATACATGGGGGTTATTATTATTATTATTGTTGGGGGGAGGGGGGGTTGCTTTAACTTTAGATTGTGTCTGGGTGCAGATGGAGAATAAAACGCACACAGACAGCATTCCTTTATGGAGCAAAAGCAATAAGAGATTATCGTGGGATCGCACAAGCGAAAAAGGCCCGAGTTAGACGAGCCTGGGCAAGAATTGACTAATCCGAGCGTGGGTGAGGGTGTAAACGGGCTCACAAATAACTGTGTAAAGATGACAAATCAGTTTTTTCTTTTGTTTTGGAAAGAACAAAAGAGGTTTTAATGTCCAAAGAAAATAATCCCATGGTTAAACTCTAATTTGCCACCATGCCTCGTGGAAATAATGACACAGT
The DNA here is from genome assembly GCA_015108175.1 of Pelvicachromis taeniatus. Classification (NCBI taxonomy): domain Eukaryota; kingdom Metazoa; phylum Chordata; class Actinopteri; order Cichliformes; family Cichlidae; genus Pelvicachromis; species Pelvicachromis taeniatus. The sequence continues at coordinate 108,114 of VURO01028865.1, read as the reverse complement.
AAACATGTTTAACTTTTTTTAGACTGTAAAACAAATTGTAGTTCCACTTATTTTATGATTTTTCTCAGGTCTAATTTTAGTTTGTATGATTACAGGGGTTAAATATGTGACATGAACTTTCACGTTTTTCTCCCCAGGAGGAAGGATATGATTAAAGGAGCCTGGAGTCCACTTGAAAAGCAACTTCAGTGTCCCGAAAAAAAATCCAGGAAACAAAAGATCAGAAGAATAACGTTTTTGTAATTAGTGTTACAAAAACGAAAGTACAAAAATCTGGTTAATATATTCACAGTGTAGTGGAAAGAACACTTAGCAACACTTACTTACTAAATCAGAGAATGTGACTGTTTCATACGGTTGTTGAAAAACTGTGAAACTGAGCGCATAAACGTGTTTTTCTATTGTTATTTTAACGCATTTACCAAACTAATACCTTACATACTGTGAAAGATCACGTTCACCATTAGGCGCACCTACACAGCTCTAACGCATTCACATAAACATTAACTTCTTTTAATGCTGCATTTTGTTTGGCGGTGTTATGTTCTGGTCATCAATGAAACGTCACCTGGCACCTTCGTGTCTCTGGGCTAACATTTATTAAATGTTAGTACAAAGTTATGTCGTACCAAACAGCGAGCCTCAAAGTGTGTCATCTAATTGTAACCTAGGAAGGGTCTTCCGTTTTTTGTGCACACTGCAAATAAATCACAATGTATAACAAAAAAAAAAGTCTGTTTTATTATTTTCCTTTAGCACATCATATAATCATATTTATGCTTACCAGCGAAGAAAGGTTTTGCAAGTAACCATTAACACACATAATCTATTAGATGGAGAGAAAAAAAACTTGCTCTTTAAGTCTTCAGTTTTAAAAAATATTTCCAACGAAAGAATTCACCTAAAATTCCTGTGAGTTTGGTTATTTTAATTAGTAAGAGCCACAGCCCTCACTCTGGGTTGTGATTAAGCAAAAGTTTGTGCTGCTGAACAGACAAGATTAGGTTTCCGGCGCTGGGTTTGTCGGTGTAGCTGGTGGTCTGTTCACGGATTTCAACACAGAACTTTATAACTGAAACGCAGAAGCAACGGCACATAGTATCGCATCATTTTTCAGAGGAAAAAACCTTTTAATGTTAGACAAACGTAACCTGGGTAAATACAGTTACCCCAAATTACCCCACCAAGAACTTCCACGTGACCGTGGAGGAACTATGTTTTGCAGAATTGCTTTTGAGCAAGTCTCGGCCATCATCATGATGGCCTTTGGCAAATGTTTGCCGAGACTTTGTGTTTTTTTTTTCTTTGGAGTTCAGCCATGCGATGCCATCTTTGCCCAGTCTTTTTCCTATTGTTGAATCATAACCTCTAACTGAAGGAAGTGAGACCCAGAGTGCTATAAATGTTGTTCTGGGGTCTTTGTCACCTCCTGGATGAGCCGTCATTGCATTCTTGGGTTATTTTTGGTAGGCCAAGCACTCCTGGGAAGGTTTGCCACCGTTCCAGGTTTTCTCCATGTGTGGATAATGGCTCTCACTGTAGTTCACTTGAGTTCCAATGCCTTAGCAACGGCTTTGTAACTCTTTTAAAAGTGATAGATTTCAATTATTTCTCAGCTGTTACTTTAGCTTGTGGCCTGATGTGTTGCTTTTTGAGTCAAGTTCACTTTGTCAGGTAGGTTTTATTTAAATGATTTCTTTATTCAGTAGATCTGGCAGTAATCAGACCTGGTGAGCTAGTGAAATTGAACTCAACTCCCCCCCCCCAAAAAAAAATGCAGTTAATCACAGTTAATTCACAATTAAACAAAAAGGTGTAATTACCTTTTTGGATAGGGCTCAGGAAGTTTGCAGCTTTTTTTTTTTTTGCCTTAATAAATGGATTTTGAAGTTACTCAGGTCATCTTTGCCTAATATTAAAATTTGCTTGATAATCGGAAGAATTTAAGTGTGACACGTGCAAAAAACGAGTGAACCAAAAGTGACCAACGAGGCTGCAAATACTTTTTCATGGCACTGTAGCTGCTGCCAGTGTTGAATCAGGTCACCTCAGGTTATTCGATGGTCAGCTGCACTTGGGTGTGATCAAGTTCACACTGAAACCAGAGGATGTGTGTCATCTGCTTTTCAGCAACACTACAAGGAGCGCAGATCGAGACATGCTTAAGAGCCAGGAAGAAACCAACGAACCACGATACACACACACAGTTCATTTATTAGTTTGTGACAATGTACTGGGACATTTTCTGATACACTCCTGTATTGTTCATTACATGACATGTACAATGTCTGACAGCTCAGCAGCAGCATTTCCAGTCTAAACAGTCTGCCTGTTACCGCCTGTGCTCACTTTTTAGCAACAGATATCAACCCTTCACTTTTGTGTAACCTAAGGCCATGGAGCTCCACCTTAATGATGGACAATTAACAACATAAAGTTACGTACATGACAGTACTGTGCAAAAACTAAGGTACTGACTGTCACCAACCAAACTTTGCAAAACACAAAGGGGGTCATAGAGCCTTGAAAAAGCGTTCACAGATCAATAGAGGTATTTTCAAACTTTGATCTGGATCATGCCCACTATGCAAGAGGAGCTGAAATTTTCTGCAGGATTTACATTTACAGACTCTCACATGCTAAAGTTAGCTGGGAAAGGACACTATCAAAGAAAATGTTGTATTCCTTTGTGCTTTTATTGTAAACCGGTGACCTGGGCAAGACATTTTATAGTGCTGCAAAGAAATCCTTTACAGAGGACTCAACTCGATGCCAAGAAAAAGAGAATACAAATGCAAAGAAACCGAAAATTTCTAAACTGAAGCCAAACATAACTGTATACATCATTATGACCACATCACACTTTTTCACTGCCTGCTGGTGGCGGCAGGAATCTTACACTTTTTCGTGGTGTCTAAATGTAGGATTTTTAGATACAAAGTCTATAAAGTTTTGCAGGACAGGAAGTTGATTTCCCAAGCACATTTAAAAAAAAAAAAAAGCCCAATCTTAGTTATGTTTTAATTTTGTCCTTAGCACAAACAACAGGGACACAATTCTTGGAATTAATTCAGTAGTTTGGTTAATGTCTGTAATAAATTAAGTACTCTGCTCCTGGTCCACAGAGACAGTGGCTTTCATTACAAATCATTGCAGTGGTAATGAGGATGCAAACGAAGCAAATCAGATACTTAACATTCACATAATTACAACTGCATGTGGTCCTCTTGTCTCTGGTCTGATTAAGAAGTGCAAATATCTAGTGTGTTTATGGTTTTTTAACTGGTCTACTTGTGCTTTGGCCAATAATGTGACATCTCACTGAATAAGAAGTCAAGACATTAACAGCAAAACTCTACCCCAGCCCATTACATCAGCACACGCTGCACATCCTTTTGTCAAGTCTGTGTTGGTGGTAAACACTGGTTAACAGAGCCCTTATGCTGTCTGACAAACCAAACAGAGCAGATTTACAAAGTCACCAGACCGTGAATAAACCGAGCAACTCATCTCATTTTTCTCAGGAAACATCTGTACAGAGTCGACTCGAGGACCTTCTGAGAACGGGCCTCTTGTACGTGTGCAGAATAAATCATAAGTTAGCAGTCTAAAGTCTGATGTCCATCTCTAGCAGTCTTTAAAATCATGTATCTGCTTCTACAACAGTTCTTTTGCAGCAGTTTTGGCTGTGAGAGGCATCTGGCAGCATTTCTGAAGGATTTTGAAGTCCCCTCTCCTGCAGCTCGGCGTTACAGTAATCAGGTGTCAGCAGTCCTGCAGTCTCTCTCAGGCTCATTTCAATCACGGCGCCTAAAGTTAAGGAAGAAGGTGCGTGTATCGCAAATTTAAAACCAGACCTTGATAAAGTTCCTGAACCGTAACGATGAATCCACCATCCATTGCCTTTGATGTCCCGTTACAACGCCCCCTCTGCATTCCACCACCCTCTCTGTCGTCTTTCCTCAGTGCAGCTTCTTCCTGCTTGTCCATGCCACAAAAAACCCTTTCATTCTTCCAGTCCTTTCCCAGACGTAATCCTGTCCAGCAGGCCAACTGAGGAAATTGTGCATACACAAATACACAAACACTTACGCACACCCAAACAGAATTCATTGTATATCTGTAACATAATCACTGCTTTTATAATCACCATCTTACTAATCCAGGATACAGCAAAGATGGAAGTGTTGTGTGTATTTTAATTTTTATGCATAATTCATGTTCGTGTGTGTGTGTGTGTGTGCGCGCGCGCGCATGTGTGTGTGTCTCAGTGTATATATGCGTTTGTGCGTGTCCAGTTTGGTCCAAAGGTGTTTTGTGTCAGTTGGTCTCGTAGGAGGAAAGCAGTGCAGCATCCACAGGCTCCATGCACGAGGGGCAGGTGAAGGATCTCATCAGCCAGTCATCGATACAGTCCATGTGGTAGATGTGCATGCAGGGCAGGAACCGGATCGGGTCTCCATAGACAAAGTCCATCATACAGATGACACACCTGCAAAGGTGAACAAAATTTCGCTTATTAAAAACACACTAGTCATTGATGGAACAGCACAACTACACAGGAAACAACAAAAGCAGTAGAGGCAAAACTTCAACTATGATAATTAATTAATTCTCAATTTAAAAACGCATGTCCCTGGAATAAAATAAAATGCAAAATAAATAACATGAAATTTCTGAGATGAAATAATTACGCCATTTTAAACGTGATGGTTTGATCTAACAAATAAATGCGTGCCACCTTAAATAAAGATGCAGCGAGCGCGCCTGCAAAGCACTAAGAAAGTTATCACTGCATTTAAACCATGGGTTTCAAATATAAGGTCTTAGGGCCAGATTTGGCCCAGTAAAGACTCTAGTGTAGCTCACTGGATCTTTGGAATACACCGATTCATTCATTTTATATAACTAAGCAGTGCACTGTACTGTTGTCGATCCCTCACTTGCTCTTATAAAAATTATTATAAGATTATATTTTAGTCATTTTCTAGTTTCTAGTCAAGTGAGGAGGATGGAGAGAGAGAGCGAGAGAGAGAGAGAGAGAGACAGAGAGAGAGAGAGAGAGAGAGAGAGAGAGAGAGGTGTTGTGCAAGAAAAGGAAGAACAAGGGGAAATAGTGAAGTTATTTTTCATGCATTGATTAAAGAAAATGTCAGTGGATATTCTAAACAGCAAATGTTGATATGATTTGGAGCACCTTACAGAATTCATACCACTCTAAACATGGCTGGAACAGGATGGCTGCCACTACACTGATGTGACGACCTGCAAATCTATTGTTCACCTGTGAAACTGAGTTACACGATACTCTGTGCTGACACGGCATAATTGTAGAAAGTCTTTAATATAAAACAACTCCATTACCAGTCTGCTTTGTGTACAGGTTTGCGGAGTGGCAATGTAACTTTCCAGTGTCTGTACTGATTAATGCTACTTGATGATTTGGTGGACTTTGTGTGATTAAGAGACTGAAATAATGTTGTACACGTTTCTCATCTTATCGGTTTTGCCACAAATAGTTCTTCAACTTCTTTAACTACTGAGCCTCTGCCTCAGGTTTGATAACTAAAGGCTCCACCCTAAAATGGGTGAAAACAGGTGGATTAGATTGAAATCTCTGATCATTCATTCTGAATTATTCTTAGACGCTACAATAGGTCATCCAACTAACTGGGTTGCTTTTGAAGGTAACACTGTAATGTTTATTCAACTGAATTGAGGTTTGCAAATGTCAAGAGGGCTGATTACAGTTGCAAACAGCATATTCCATTAATATTAATTACAAGGCACTGCTGACATTATGATTGGGAGCTGACCCCCCTTAAAAGTTTGAAACTAGAACAGGAAAAATGTGGAAAAATAAGCAGTAATTCGGTGAATAAACTCCTGTTTAAAATTGATGTAACTGTAGAGCTGTAGACCATAAAATACCGATTTCTGCAGTGAAGCAGTATTTGTGTTTGCCCACACTTGAATCTGACCACACAGAGCTTCTACTCACTCTCTGATCTTCTTCTCAGAGCCATCCCTTCCCGGGTCATACACGCCCCTTGGGAGGTGCTGGATGAGCCCGATGCGTTGAGCGATTCGGATCTGCTCCTCTTCAGTCAGCTGAGTGACCAGTCGGGTTTGACTGGGCGTTGGATGGTAGACAGGCACATGGATTTGCTCCTGCAGAAAGAAAAGAGAGTAAATTAACTGCTGAGCAAGTCTACTTTACAAAATCTGTAGCATGAAAGCTGTGGCAGGGGAAGAATTTATGAGAAACACCAAGTGCAAACTGTCACTGGATCTCTCACCAGGCTATATTTGTGCTGGATTTACTTTGACAGAGGAACATTTGGGTCTTCTCACTTTCAAAAGGGGAAAGAAGAAAAACTCCTGATTATGGCACAAACCTATTATGTGAGCCGGGACATAAAATTTAACTCTGCCGGTGCAACACTGATGAGGCTAATCACATAAAATCCCTGAGCTTAACTACAAAATCAAAGTACTGGAGTGCAACAATCTCACAATCCAAACTCTCTTAATATATATAACCGTCACTGTTGAAAAGTCGGCTCAAAATAAGACTGGCATCCTCACGATATCCACTGTCCATATCTAACGCAGTCTATTAAGCCTAGATGTCTAGACATGCTGTAAGCTAATAATTTCAGGCAGTAGGTGGTAGTGTTTCCCCACATCCATAAGCCCCTGCAGCCGATACCAACATGCTGTGATGGGAAATCTTATTGTTGTTCTAGATCACCTCATTAAAAAGGAGCTTTATTTATTTAACAGTATTTCTAGCTAATCCAGCGGTTAACATATTTGCCTAACATAGAAAAGATCCCAGGAGGAAACAAATCCATTTGGGGACTCGAGCATTAATACAATTTTTTTTAATGCCAATTTAAAGTAGCTCTTATTCTTAGTTGTGACTCAAACATCAAAGCAGTGTCAGTCAAGAGAACCGTGAAATGAAAAGTCTTTCATTATGTCTGGCATCGCTTTCTTCCGTTTTGTTTTGTTTTTTAAAACACTGGCCTGGAAAACCACATAAGTGAAATATTAATGTGTCATCAAAGTAACAGCAAGTCAAAGTGAAGGTTTCAGTATTAAAGAGTCAAAGCAAAAATGAGAGCCACAATATCATCACACCAAAGCATACACTGTATTCTAACTATCCATACAGTGTAATATAATACGGTTATTTTCTGAAACAGGTGACAGTGGTGTTACTTCCTTTACTGTCTCAGCCCACTCCCACAGCGTCATTCACATCAAACTACATGCTGCACACAATCACCTTTGTGTAGATTGGAAACCCCTCAGCAGGACCATAAGTGTTCCTGTTCCATGTTACTGAATAAGTCAACACTGGAAGTTCCCCGTTACCTTTCAGAAATATTTTGTGCGCTCAAATTAGATTTTTCACGACCAACATACCCCAAGTTGGCAATCCAAGATGGTGGCACTGAACGCGCCAAGTTCAGAGTGACGGCACTCCCGAATTTCGAGGTATCTGAAATTCGGCATAACTGTGCAGCCTTCTTACTCAGTTCTGATCATATTGTGCAAATAATATTAGCATATATATTACTGATATAAAAGAATAATGTAATAATGATATAACAATATTCCAAAAGTAATTCTTTTCAACAGAGCAAACAGCGGGAACACGTTTATCGTGACAACAGAATATTTTTTAAAGCCACGTTTAATATTTTCCCATGTTAACACCGACAAGCCACTTGACTACGTTTAAACAGCTTAATGTAGTCTGTTAAGGAGGAATTCCTTTAGCCTGAAACTATACTACTTATAGACTGAGACAATGACCACCCACTTTAATGTTTCTGGTGTCAGAAGTCAAGTGCCGTCCATTTTTCTCCAATGACATTTCAGAAAATATTTACCGTATGTCTTCCTTTAGTAGCCCGGGCGCTTATTAAAAAAAAATTATTACGGTTGCCGCGCATCCAGCTTAAATGCTGCTGGTCGTAGATGACGGCTGATTGGAAACAGCTGGCCGAGTGATGACGCAGGAGGACCAACGACAGCGCGGAGGGACTTCCAGGTCGACGGTCGCCTGGGTACTATTGGAGACCGGCGTCTATTTGTCGAGACATGTTTTCAACCCGGCGTTTATTAGAAACCGGTGTTTAAAAGAGACAGGCTACTAATGGAAGATATACAGTATATAAAGAGCTTTAAGCTTTAAACCAAGCCAACCAGACACAAAGCAAACCATAGATTTAACAAAATTTGTTCAGGATTAAAAAAAAAACCCTAAAACAAACAACAAAAAAAGACCCTTGTCAAATTACGTCCTTTTTAATTTTGTAGTGTTGTATAAAAACAGAACAGAAATAGGTTTTGTAGTTTGTGTTGTGTCTGTATGAAATAAACGATAGCTTAGTTATCAGTATTGTACAGTGCTTGTTCCTGACCTCAATCACCGTTCTACTAGTTTCTAAAGTTTCATGATTGCTAAACATTTCCATGGTAACAGCAATCTCCACCACTCAGGAATATCATTGTTTAAATTCAGGATTGTGGGTAGTGTAGTTCATTTCCGTCACAATGTGAATTAAGCAATTTTTTGGGGGGGTGGATTGGTATCATACAAACCTGTGGTTTCTACAGGTTTCACAATTTTGTTCCTACTAATACTTTCTTTAGTGCAAGACACAGACTTTGTTAAAATGTATATTTCCAATGATAAGATCCACTGTGCTGTATATTTCTTTTCATATATAGTCCACCCATTTATATCACAGCTGGAAAGTGGACAACAATCACATTTAAAAAAGGTTTCCCACCTTCTTTTATGGTCGAGAAAATAAATCTAGTAATTCAAATGTGACAGCAACATATTCGATTAAACAGATGAAACCTGAAAAAGCCCCATGTAGGAAGTCAAAGAAGTGTCGAAAGGTATTGTAAATGTGCCCTTCAGGGACGAAAATCTGAAAGGTCATAACAATACCGTGGTTTAGATTGTTTTTTTTAAGCATGAGAGTGAACACACAGACACACAAAAGCAGTCCACTTTTCAATTTAAAAAGCTATCTTTTAAAGCTGAACAGTTTTAATGGGACAAATGCAGATACTAGCGAGAAGCCAGCCTCTCAGTACGGCAACACTTAACCCATGAGTCAGCATTTTAGTAGTCGAGGCTGTCTGTTCCTCCCCTGATAGCCTTTTTTTTTTTTAGCCAATTCTAAAAGCCAGGCAGCGATAATAAAAGCTGCAAACGGGGCCTCTTGGGGGGGAGGGGGGAGCAGCTGCACTGTGCGTGTGTGTTTAGGGTCCTCAACTGTGCAATGGTCAGCAGTGTAATTGTTATCATATGCCTCTCCCATTTAATACATGGTATGTCAGCTGGGCTGACAACTGTTTATTAAGTGACCTCAGTGGTACCAAAAAGGTGAAAGTGGAACTAATGAGGGCGAGGCGGACCTTGGTTTTTTTCTGCCAAGCATGCTGTAGGTTGCTGAGCCAAGCACACAGCAGCTACAGCAGCAACTGTCAGCCTGCCAGGCTCAGGCTGCTAATGGTGAGCGGGAATTGAGGTGATGGTAGCAAATAAGGGAAGGAGATGCACACAATAAATGGAAATCTTGTCATGGTTTCCATCACTGAAAAGCAAGCAGCTTGGGGGGGAGTGCAAAAACACCATAGCAGTCAGAGCATTTAAGGGCCACTTGAGGGAAACAAGTTGTAGTCAAACACTGTTTAGAGG
>VURO01028865.1:71748-90034 GCA_015108175.1 Pelvicachromis taeniatus | reverse complement strand
GGGAGATGCACAATAAAATGCTCACTCTCTCTGACAAACAGAATAAACCAAAGTGTAGTGTAAAAATTTAAACATCATATCATATTTCTTTATATTGCTGATCAGTAACCAATTGCAAATAATCTCCTAGTTCTCAGGGACTTAACAAAACATCACGGGGTGACATTTTTGTTTTTAAATAATCTCTAATTTATATTGTACACATAAAAAATGGACAACTCTGCAGCAGCCAGACCAAACGACTTGGAGAAGCTAGTGTCAGTCATTTCTATAAAGGTAGTTTGGTATTTTGGCTCCATCAGATCGCAAAATCAGTACCCCGCACTGGGAATGTTTTACCCTAGGGGTATTAGCAGAGGCAACTTAGAATATACACCAAATAAATCTGATTTTGTTTTGTATTCTAGTGCGCCCCTTATGTGGCTACAGTGCTAGACAGCCAACCACGCTAGAAGCAATGTTTCATAAATATAGGCACATTTCAAAATTAGTTTCCATTTTAAATCAGAAGGAAGTAAAGTTCAAAATAATGTATCTCTGGAAGAGGGCAAATCCACCGAAGCCAGTCAGGGCCACACAGAGCTGCGTTTGCCTCATAAGGGTGGCACACATGAGCCTCTTGCTTAAAACGAAACAAATTATTCCCTAATAATCAGGTCTGTCCTGGTCTGTGAGTTGGCATGATGAGACTATAGGAAACAAATGCTTTCTCTCCTTAGTGTGCCGTCCTCTGTTTGTTATGGGCTGGAGGGCACATGGATACCATTCTCCCCGCTTCCTTTGGCCTTCTGCAAAGCAGCCTGTATACGAAAGTGTGTCCGTGATTCCATTGAGTAGTTTTTGTAATTTTGCCTGAAACAGAAAAAAAAATAGAGGATCAAGGAAGGTCAACCTGATCCCATAAAATCCAAAGTTTATAGCAAAGTCGAGTACACTTTATCTTGTATTCTAAAACTCAAAACTGAGTGAAACCATGAATGTGAATGGAAGACGTATTTAAAAACATCAAAAGTGAAGATTTTTATTGAGAGGGAGCGTAACACAGTTTCATATACACAGTCATGTAAAAAAAAAAAAGAATGTTTTGGCTAGACTCTACATAGTCATATGAAAAAAAGTGAACCCTTGTAGGAATTAAGAGAGTAAGTAAGCAGCAAGATGTTTCTAATCAAACCTACCAGATTAATTGATCATCAGCAAGTGTGACCGCTTCTATAAAAGCAAAAGTTTTGAAAGATGTCTGGTCTGGACCATTCAAATGTCTTATAATCTTACCAGGGAAGCAGTGGATGTCCCAGGAAAAGCACCTCAAAGTCAGACAATGTGATGCTGAGAGAGTCTCAGCATGTTTAATGATAAAGTTCATCACAATACAATTAAAAAATTGAAGAAGTATGGCTTGTTTGAAAGAATTGCCAGGAGAAAGAGTGTGGCGGCATGGCTTAGGTTTGTGGTTTGAATAAATTACAAGGTTACTAGAATGATATCCTTTGCAGAGACAAGACCAAAGTGGAGATAAGTGCCCATGTTTTGAGGCAACCATACACAGCATATCAGCGCACCCCATATCAACTGTCAAGCACTGTGGTGGAAGCCAGGGGTGATTATTTGAGCCTGTTTTGTAATGGGGAGTCATCTTCACACAATAAAGTTAATTATGAAGGATCCACAGGCTTCTGTGCTGGGACCAGTACTAATTCCATTTACATTATACATGCTTCCCTTAGGCCTTATTATTAGAAGGCATTGCACATTTTCATTGCTATGCAGATGACACCCAGCTTTATCTTTCCATGAAGCCAGATTACACACACCAACACACCAGTTAGTGAAAGTGCAGGCATGTCTTAAAAACATAAAGGTTTAGGTGACCTCTAATTCCCTGCTTCTAATTTCAGATAAAACAACATTCATTGCACTTGGGCATAAATCTTAGAAATATGGTGTCTAACCCAATGCTCTGGATGACATTACCTTGCGAGAACACTGCGAGAAATGTTCGAGTCATTTTTGACCAGCCTATGTTCTTCAACATCCATATTAAACAAATAAATAGAACTGCTTTCTTGCAATTCTCCAAAGCATTCAGCTTTCAGACACTTCTTTACTTTTGAGACCACACTTAAAACTTTCCTTTTTGATGAAGTTTATTTTTGTCTTTGCTGGTTCAAAGACTTACTTTGCTGCTTCTAGGAGTTTGATAGCATCATCTTTTCTGCCTTGCTGCAGACACAGCAGACCATGTTCCAGCAGGGCATTGGGTACCAGGTAGTGGTCATATTTGATCTGAGTTTCACTGGAGACAAAAACAGAAATCAAACGTCAACCTGTTTTCACCAGAATACAGCTGAAAGACTAAACCAGACAACTCTGTAACTGAAGCGCTTTGAAGAAAGGGTCTTACTTGCAGAGGACGAGGGTAAAGTAGTGTTCAGCTTCCTCATGGTGACCCAAGTGTTTGAGACATAGTCCCTTCAAGAGGCTCAGCAAACACTGATCATCTATGGAGAACTCTGTTCCTAACAGTCGGCACCAAACAGAAGACAAACTAGGTCATTATTCATGATTAAAAGTAAATCAAATTTGAATTTAATTCAATTAGAATGTGTGAATGTGCTTAATGGATTTATATACTTGGTAGACTTTCAAGTTGAGCCTGTGCCTCATCCAGTGTTTTCAACATGCCCTCAGTTAAGTCTTTGTCTTTACCAATGACTGTATAACCGTTCCAGATGTACATCATTTCCTAGACAACAGACAAACATATGCCCAAATCATGCACGAGCAACCATCAATAATATTCTTTTAATACAGGTGAACGAAAAAAGCATTTTCTCTGCAGTAAACCTCGGGACAATCTCCTTTAACACTAGTACTATGGGCACAGATCTGCAAACTGCTGTGACATTTGACAGGTTCAGTCATTCAAAACAGATCCATGCTACCTTACCTGTGCAATGTGCCCCACCGGTGGGACACAGTGCCACTGCAGCGGATTCATTGGAAAACCAGGTGAAAAGTACGAAGTGAAAATAAGACAAAATATATGTGATTTTTGTTTCTTGCGAAAAGTAAACAGTTCGCCAGTGCTAATGCGCTAACCTTGGATCCTGTTTTAAGACTGGTATTATTTCGATGACAGATGAAAAGTGTGTCGGGCATCATTATTATTATTTTTTTTTTTAAGAGCCACTACCTTAACTTGACAGCCACAATGGCAGCAACTGAATGAGGCAGTGAGACAAGTCGCAGGGTTACAACTCAAAAAGAGGTCCAACTGTAGAGACGTCAATGAAATAACAACCCTTGGTAACCTCTTTTCTAATGGTCCTACTGTCTCAGTCACTACTTTCAGTGCTTATTTAACACAGCGTCATGTTTATTTAGCAAAATATGGTCCTATTTAGGGTAGAATAGATGACACAGCAGATTGATTTAGGGAGTGACTAACTTCTGATTCATATGTCGCTACTTCTATGAATTGGCAGTCTCAGTCAAGTCAAGCAAATATGAAAACAACCAAAATTGCAAAGTTGAGGTTTCAAAATTATAGCTCACAAGTCTACCTATTATATAAAGCCTGTGGATAGAATACCACAGCTGTCTGAGCTATGAGTCAAACAACTATAAACTGTCCATTCTGATTGGCTGAAACAGTACATTAAGATTTTACAGTGCTGCACCACAGGGTAAATAGCAGGCAAATGTCAAATTTAAAGTCTTTGGATTTACTTTACTTTAATTTACAGATAAAGCTGGGCAACATGAAAGATGGCATCATCCAGTACTCACCAGTGGAGGAGCAGGAAGTGGTACAGGATTTTCTGACAGGTAGCGGCGGGCTTTCCTGATAGCAAACTTCTCCGTTGGCAAAGACTTTCCTGCTATTTTCTGCTTAAGCCCTGGGACCTGCCTGAAATATGACGTGCATTTAGTAATTACATATCCTCCAGACAGCTTTAAAAGCCCAACAGTCTAATCAAATTTTTTATTGTGGAGCACTGTTAATGGAGTGTTTTACCATAAAGAATTAGAATATTTGTGACACAAAAAGAGCTTAATGCCAAAAACACCAGTTTAATTTCTGTCATATTACTCCTCTAATAGACCTTATAGAGTATTCTTAAATATTAGCTCATATTATTTACCAAGGACAGGCTGTTTCGGGAAGATACTATTATGATACTATTGATACTTACACGATGAGTCATCTCTGTTTCGCTGTGATTGCTGTGAGTCATTTCAGCAGCGTCTTAATTCCTACCTGAACAGAGTAAGTGCTGTCTCCCCAAAGGTTAGGCAGTCATCCTTAGTCAGCATACTGAGGTAGGCTGCTTTCATATATGCATATGTAGCCTGAGGAAGGAAAAATGTGGTTACTAATGCAATCTCATACTGCCCTTGAAAATGAGATAAGGGAGGGGAAAAAGACAAAAATCAGGGAGAAGTTGGACATCCCCATTTGTGGTGCTTTTATATATGTTGGAAGGGTTATGGCTCTTGTGACCTGAGAACAGTTCAACAACATGGCTGCTAAAATAACTACACAGTTTAATTTGAACAGCCCCTGTGTTGCATTTGCAGGCTGTCCGGGGCATATTCCATCTCTCGCCCCCCACACGACCCTGAACTGGATAAGTGGAAGAAACTGGATGGATGGATGGATGGATGGTCTTAATGATGGACCTGCAGCTTGTCTAGGGTATATCCCACCTCTCATCCAATGACAGCTGAGATAGGCTCCAGCCCCCCATGTGACCCTGAACTGGATAAGTAATTAAGAAAATGGATAGATGGCTTTACTCTTTGCGGTCACTCAACAGCCAGGGCCTCCTGTGGTCCTTAATCATCTCTGCTTTACTAAACATTTTGAAATTGAATTTGTAAAGATTTTATTTAGAAGAGGAGAAACAAACCCAACCTCATGGGGTAATAAGACTGAACCCCTAGTGCCTTGGCCAGACTTGAGTATATGGGAGGGTTGAGTCAAAAAGTAAAATCTGTGCCAAGATTGAGTGGCTGTGGCAACCCCTTTAAAAAATAAATAAGAGCCAAAGGTACATTAAATCAAAAAGGGTAGCACTACAGCTATAGCCTCTGAAAAAATGTAAATGTTTTGTTATGATAAAAGATCATGTATTGGGGAGCACCTTCAAAGTTCTGCAGTAGCTGCCCTTTCACATTAAATGTTCCTTTTCTAGCAAAACCTTTATGAAAAATCTTAATATTTATATGTTTTCCACAGCTTGAAATTACACTTAAGCTTTAATGTATTATTTACTGTATTTAATCATATTTACATCAGAGGGACAGCTCATACTGAATAGTTAAAGATGGAGGGCTGGGATGGTTTGGACATGTGCAGAGGAGGGAAAGTAGGTATATTGAAAAAGGAAGATGAATATGGAGCCACCAGGCAGGAGGAAAAAGAGGAAGACCACAGAGAAGATTCACGGATGTAGTGAAAAAAAGGTTGATGTGACAGAAGAGGATGCTAGAGAAAGGGTGAGATGGAGGCGGGTGAATATCTATAGCGACCCCTAGAGGCAGCAGCCAAAAGAAAAAGAAAGTATTTAACTGTATTTAATTGCATTTCATTTGACCAACAACCAATCTTATTTGTATTCTATCCTGGTAATGTTGTTGTTAAGCATATCAAGTTTGTTTTATTTACAAAGATTTTTTTTTCTTCATATATTTCTGTAGAGCACCACAGTTGTTTTAAAATTTGTTTTAAAGATACATTTGATTTTTATTACTTAGCCCAGACATAGTCAAATCCCACATTATGATGGCCCACCTTGGACCATGAGTTCTCCTTGCTGAGCAGGTCAGCGTAGAAGTAGGCCATCTTCCAGTGCCTCTTGTATGTGAAGCACCACATCAGCTCCCAGTAGCACATGTGATGGAACTGCTTCCACTGCTGCTGAGCCTCGCAGCACTCCTCAAAACGCTTGATAGCCTGGAAGAAAGACACGTAAAGGTTGAGTGTCGCTGTTTGACAAACATACGCCACTAAATGTTGCTACCGATTACATTTTCAACATTCAAGACTCTACTGTCATTTTGTAAGCATCAAAAAAATCAAGGCAATACTCTCTCACAAAGAAACATAAATATACTGACATAAACAGAACTACAAAATACCATATTTTAATAAATTACTGAGATGCATTAAAAATTAAACGTTTATATGTATATACACACCCATACACACAAATACCCAGCTTTTTATGTTTGTGATACAAGTTCATTGGTTAGTGTTAGGGACTTTTTTTCCTCCCCAGGGGAAATAAATTACTCACAGCATCCAGGTTGCCTTTGATCTCTTCTATCCGACCAGCAAAGAACAAAAAGATGGATCCCTGGATAAAGACAAAAACAGTATGTTTGTGAAAATGACACTTACAATCATAGCAACATTTGATAAGAACATACAAGCATTCATTCTGGCATACCTTGGGGTATTTTTTAAGGTATGGCTCCAGCAGTTTTTCTGCATCCTCAACGTCTCCTTCCCCAGTGCCTTTGAGAGACAGTCAGAAGGAACCCATCTCAAATTGTGTCTTTTAGTGTTTATTTGCAGATGCATGTATGTGTGTGTATGTGCGTGCGTGCGTGCATCTGGATGTGTGAGTTGCTCACCTAGTATGAAACTCATGAACGTGTGATAACAGAGGAGAAGCATGTTGCACAGGAAGGACCTGAATGTGCTTTCTACCGAGCCCTCTTGAAGCTGCTGGAGACCAAACTCCTATACGAGCACACACAATTGCACACATTTTCTGAGTTTGCATTAAGTCTTCATTTGTGGAAGATCTATTGGCCAATTAGCAGCAAAACCAGCACACAGAGAATACACTAAAGTAGTTAGGAGAAATCTTCTGTGTTTAGTCAGCGTGTTCTGGGGGATAAAACAGCGTCTGCTTGTCTACCATTTCCCTGACTCACATACTGGCCTGTGTGCAAAATATGCAAGTACAAAATGCAAGACATACAGTATATGCATGTTCACAAACAGAAGATAAATCAGTCATGATGGTAATATTCAAAGGCCAGGCCATAAGCCCTAAGTGATGTGCTGATATGATGGCTTAATGATTGAAATCAGTAGTGACAACTGGGGATCACAACTTAGAGAAATAGTCATTGCTCATAAAGATCAACCATCATTTCATTGATGATTGCAAGTTTCATTTCACATTTCCATACAAAATGTCAAGATTAACTCATGTTAGTAGTACTGTGATGAGTTTTTACCAGAAATCTTTATCTACCAGCTAAACCACAGATGCACTTACAGTTCAAAAGTCCTCGAAACACTTCTCAGTTCATTTCAAACAGAGCGGAAGGGTACATCGGCTCTCAAAACATCTCTAAAGCTGTTAGAGAGTGCCGTGTCAGAAGTCTGACTTCTCAGAAACGCTTACCTTATTACCAGAGAAACCGACAAACTCCAGCAGCTTGAGTGTCCGTGTAGGCAACATGGAAATCATCTGCAGGAAGCAGACAAGCAGTGGAAATGAAAAGGCCAGCAACGTCATTACAGAACATTTCATTGTCATGAAAAATGCTCATGGGTTCCAAGGAAATTATGTTGGATTTTTTAAACTGGGTAGTCACAGTTACATTAATCAAAGTAAGTGTGCAGCTGGCGCCATGTTAGGCTAGAGCAACTCTTAATTTGTGTGGATCTTCTGCTCTTCTGGTGTCTTTTTTGTTAAACTAAGCCTCACAACATTAAGTGATCAATGAGGCACAAGTGCAAACTATTACTTACTAGATTAAAGGCTCCTACTCCAAGTTTAACGCCACCCTCAAAATGCCCATGGTTGTCACCATGAGTGTATCCAGACGACTGCAGGACAGTGTGAAGCTCTCTGAGGGGGTTAAGATATAAGAAATTTAAGGGGAATGAGCTGTGATGAAGTACTGATGAAAGATGGAAAAATGGCAACAAAAAAAAGGTCTTTCAGGAAACAGGCATGGAAACATGGATATCTTGGACATACTCACTTATAAGTCTGGTAGCTGTTCCTCACTTTGATTCCCCCTTTGATAAAACTGATCATGTTTTCATCCTGAGCAGGAAGTTTAAAAACAAAAAAAAAACATTAAATTACTGATGGTGGCAAACACACCTGTAGCACTAGCTGCTGTAAGCCTCCTGACCTGTAGGAAGGTGAGCGCTGCCCTCTGGAGGAGACACTCGGCGTAACAAACTTCAGCATGGAGCTCCTCTGAAGTAAAATTGATTGTACCACAGTTATCGTCAATCAAACACTCCCATGAACACATGGGCTCCAGCATAATGGCCAAACACACACACGCACATACATAGGTACACGCAGAAGTACTACTTTAACATGAAGTAAACACTGAAACATTACATTTGAATGATCTAGTATTGTCTAATAATCACAGACACCTTCATGCTTGAGTTATTGAAACCTCAACTATTAAACTGAACTAAAAAAGAATACAATTTCATTACAATCCTAGCAAGATTTCTCTAACTGAAGCATGTGCATATTCTCAGACTAACATCTGTTTCCCTGTTTGTTTGTTTTTAAGAATAACACACAGTAAGCATGACTGTTCCAACCTTCTGTGAAGTTTTTTGAAAAGGATGACTTCTTGCGCTGCCTGATGGAGAAACACAAAACAACATCACCCGATATTCTAATCAATTTAACACACACACACACACACACACACACACACACACACACACACACACACACACACACACACACACACACACACACACACACACACACACACACACACACACAAAATCCTACCTAATGTTGCACACTCGCATCACGTTTCCTTTCAAACAAGTGACTCAGCCTTATTCATCTAAACACAGGATGCTGCGATGCTGCATGATGACGTTGCTAAAAGAAAAGGGGCTGAGTGTGCGGTAAGTTTCCTATGAGCAGTCACGGTGATTACACAAAGAAGCTGCAGCTCTGACATCAGATTGGCCGAAATAAGTGTGTTTATAAGATGACTAATCAGATGTGGTGCCCTAAGAAAAGCCTCTGCGATGGCTTCTCACAGAGGCTAGTGAGTTGGAACAGTCTCAGGGTGTTACTACCTGATCGAGAGCTCGTTAAGTTGCAGGATTTTGGTTTGAGATACACTTGCGCAGCTGACTTGGCTAAAGAGGAACTACCCCAAAAAAAGACCCTGTCATTCTTAGTCAGCCGGTCATTATTTTATTAGCTAACTGATAAGAGGCTTATGCGGCATTTCTTTATATTGGCGTCTGTGAAAGGTCTTACCGCTGGCAGATAGACTGTGCCTCCTTCATGGTGTTCCCTGCAACTAGGATGTGTTGAGGATCAAAAGTCATCATGGCCTGCATTTCTAGAATGGTGGCATAGGTCAGAGCGTGGTACATGCTGTCTTTGTTTCTGTAAAAAAAACAAACAAAAAAAAACAAAACTGTATTTTTTCTGTTGTGATGCACAGGACTCAAAAATATTACACACTGCATTGTTTCACATTCTTTTACAGTGTAACACAATATCGTTTTGGTTGTCTTTGTATTTTACATTTAGAATCCTAAGACTCAATATCCTGCTTAAATAAAGATTAAGCAAAAAATATTTATATATGAAGAAATTGCTCAGTCTGCTCAGCTGCAAAATTACTTTTTGAGAAAGAAAAGAATTTTTTTTTTTTTTTTTTAAATAATTGAGGATGTAAAAGATTTATAAGTAGTCATCTATCAGGCTGTATAAATGACAACAACAGTGTTACCACGAAATGATGAATAACTGCTGACAAGAGATGGAAAACCATGGAAAACCTAAAACAAGTGTTGGCTTTCACAGTGACAAGGACACTGAAGACCTAAGAGTGTGTACCACGTGCACTTTCCCCACATAAACACCTAAATACTTGTTGAACTTGTTAATAAAGCTTCCTGTTCCTGTTCTACACAGTTAAGCAGCTACTAATGAATCCAAACAAGTTAAAGATCTACAATATAGGTTCATGATATTAATAAGCATTTATCTAAGTATGTGCGTTACAAATTGTGTTGGATCATATATTAAGTAACATAAAGACAGAAGTGTGCATACAGGAATGCTGTCAGTCAGCATGGTTAACATTTTACTGCTATTCATCGCCAGATTAACTCTTGTGACCAGCCTCTGGGATGTTACTCTGACTTCAAACTCACAGACTTTGAATAAACAGATTTTCACCCCATGAAAACTAGGCCAGCAAATATTATTCATGCTCTACTTCATGTTTCCTAATACAGATATATACATATATATATATATGCAAACAGAGATAAATGTGATATCATCCATGTGACTTTTAAGAAAAATACAGAATTAAGTCGAGACTTTTTTATATTAACTAACTACAAACCTTCAACTGTTTGCCTAAATGAATTCAATTAGCTTTTACTCAGTAAACAAACACCAAACAAGAAGTGGCTCAGTAGCAACCAGGAAACAAGAACGGGCAGTGAGAGAAGGCGGAGGTACAGACTGAAGCACAGAGATTTGCCTGGGTTACATTTCCATGGCGTCAGGCTCATTTATGTAAGACAGCGAGCGAAACTCAGGATGGGAAACCTTTTTATATGGAATGTGATCTAAATTTAGTTATGTGGCTGCAAAATATCAGTCAGATCTCAGTGATAAAAAAGATCATAGCATCTCTGATAGCAGTGAAGCCGGGTTTCCCCACATATTTTCACCATGTAGTTCCATAATGTAAGGGAGGAGCTGCTTTGTGTTTCGCAAAAACACGTGTGCACCGACACACAGCTTGCATTCAGTTAAAGACGGTGAAAGCAGCTCATGGTAGTTCTGATGAAATCCATACATTTTCAGTGATTTGCGTGTGGTAATTTATGGAAATTTGTCACAGAAACTAATAGCCTATACTGAATCCTACAATCAGTCCATGTGTGAACGACCCTTGATAATTTAACTCAAAGAAAAACAACAGTAAAGGCTACGGAGAAACAACAATGCAAATATTTACCCAGGAAGAGCCTTCCTCGGGTTTATTGAACACCATCCATGTAAACATCTGCAGGGACCCTCTGTTATATCACAGAGAAATGAGGCAGAATTGCGTAATGGAAGAAAACAGTATTTTTTGGACTGTAGTCAGTGGCATGTTTCTACAGAGAGCTGGCAAACCTGTGGCATCTGAGAGCCGATTCAAAATGAAAACACACTTGATTGGTTACTTAACAAGCATGTTCCCAGAATTTTATACAGTATTGTGTTGAGCTACCACTCATGTTTTTATGTTTTTATATTTTACAAAGAGAAATATAGCTAAATATTTCTCTGGTTTTTTCAAGGACACGCCACACACCACCACGTGGCCGAGCTATGCATTTCCATATATGAAAATACAGTGTATACGTCAAAAACAGAGCTTGAGCAATTCTAATGAGTTTGAAAGTCAGGATTTGGTGTGACCTATATTCTTCAACACATTCTCAACTCTCTCAGGTAGCCTTAATGTAATTTCTTAAAGTAATATTCAGGAATTGTTCTTCAGCTCTTCTTTGGATGTTGGCTGCTTTTTGTGTTATTCTCTGTCATGATGATCCCACACTGCTTCAGTAATGTCAAAGTCCGGGCTCTGAGGAGGCCAATCCTCAGAGCTTTTCTAGATTGTGCTTTTCTATCCCGGTATGCTCGTACTGGACTTACAGTGTGTTTGGGATCACTGTCATGCTGAAAAATGAAGCGGTTGTCCAGCAGATGCTTTCTAGATGGTGGCTCTGATCTGAAAATCTGATGGCACTTTTCTGTGTTCATAATTCTCTCAGCGGTAAAATATCCAACGAGTGGCTGAAATGTAGCCCCAAACTATGAAAGAGCCTCCACCGAGTTTTAGGTGTAGACACTCATTACTGTACCTGTCTCCTGACCTCCTCTGTACATATTAACGATGATTTGAAGCAAAAACTTTTACATTTTTATTTATCGGTCAGTATGACGTGTTGCCACTAATTTTCCCTCCAGTTTTTAAAAAAATTATTTTCTCCTCATTTCCCTTCCTCAAGATTGGCTTATTGAAGGCCATCCTTCCACTGAGACCATTTCTATTGATGCTGAAGGGCCAGATGGATCTGAAAGTCATGTCCTTTTTCTTAAGAACATGACTTTCATCTGCAGTATATTGTTTATGACTGCAACTTCTTTTCTCATCCTCCACTTGTCCAGTTTCCTCAAATTTTTAAGGACACACTGCACATCGTGCAAAAACATACCAAGTTTTTAGCTGATAGCTGATATGACAAACTTCTAGCAACAATGTGCCTAAAGATATAATTCAAAGCTAGTTCTTTGCTAAGTTGTCCGTTATGTGTAGACACAACACTTGAATGATTCATAGCTCAGAAACAAAAAGGAAAAAACTTCTCTGAAACTGAAAAGGAGTGAAAATGCATCCACAGCCAAAGAAAAACTTTGAAAGTCCTTCATAATACTCAGAGAACTATTGCTCAAGACCTCAACATGACAAGAAAGGCTGGCTCATTGAAAACAAATACAAAGAAATGAGGTTTGACTCAAGGATTTTGACTTCTAATCGTAAACAAGAAAACATGAGGAGGTCCTGTGAGGGTGACATGAGTCACAGCTAAATTACATCTAAAATTAAAAGAATAAAGAAAGAATAAAGAAATCAGCGATCCAGTAAGATTTTCAGGACAATTTCGATGTTTGAATATCTACACAGAGCTGCAATGATAACTAGCTGAACTTCCATTGGGTTTCTGCTACTCCTCACCTGCCTCTGCTTTGGTTTGTTTGGCTTGGTGTCTAGCCTCTTCCTCTTCTGCTTCATCTCACCCTCCAGCTGTCAGTCCGCTTATGGTTTTATGTTTTTAGCTGGATCCACTACCACTACGTTCATACCCCTTTGTTTATCACTGCTTTCACTGACTGTTCCACTACCTCCTGATATGACGCACATGTTAAGTAACCTGACCTGTAGTTTGTGTTTTTCTATGACCTTTAATGGCCATTATATTTCTTGTGAAGTAAATCAAGTTTTCAATTTTACAACAGCTTTCAGTTAACGAGTGAAGCACAAATCTACCAGTCTTGAGCTGTCCACCTACACAAACAGTGGTTAAACCAAGTATTGGTCCATGCTTGCTAACAGCGCACTAATTTCATTTGTCCGTAATAACTGACCCCGTCATACATAAAGAGAGGCAGGGGAGGAATTTAACACACTCAGTCTCGGTCAAGACCAAAGTTATACAAAAGATTCAGTGTGATTGGCGATGTGGTGACAGTGACTGCAAGTCACTGACTAAAGTCCCTACAAACACAATATTGTTCCACAGTCAGATTTCGAATTAGAAATATGCACTTTGTATAAACGTGTTCACTCACTGATGGCTAACCTGGTCTTCCTGCCAGTGCATCCTGGGATGGCCACCAACTGCCTGTGACCATAAACAGGACCGTAAGGGTAAATGTAGCAGACACAAGATTGACTAAATAGAAATTGCAAATCTGGCCTGCAAGCAAAGGTGTGAGACTTGGAGCTAAAAGTCTGGAACTGCTGCTACAACAATGCTAATGTCAGACACGGAGCCAATCTCTGAGGCCTCAAAGTTCAAGACCTGGGCTTAAGAGGCTAAAAAAAGGAAAAGTGAAAAGTAAACCGAGCAACTGGAAGGACACAAAAGCCATGGGATGCTAAGATTTCCCAGGCCGTCAAGCTACAGGCTCTACAAAACATGATAACTCCAGAAGACATCCCTGCTGATGTGTCCAGATGCATTAAAATGATGTACAGCATGCTGAAAGGCTGTCATTTCCTCTCATGAAAGCTTTTTCTGAAGAGAAAGTTAGGTTGCGGGTGTTATTGGGTCATGTACAAGCAAAAAAAATCTTTAAAAATCTATGTTTTTTTGCAGTGTTGCATTTAAATGGAATACAGCCAACTGCACAGTGAAGAAACTTTTGTCCTCATCGTCAACACGGTTAGAATATTTCCCAAATCCAAGTTTAAATAACAAACACCAGGAAAGACAGATAAAATAATAATAATAATAATAATGTAAAAAAAACTAAGTGTGTCCGAGCTGGGAAATCGTACGAGTTCATTCGCTCTAAATGTCGTCACGCACTGAAAAAAAATGTCTCTCAGCACACACACCAGTTTACAAAGTTTACAGAACTACCATGAGCTGCTTTCCAGTTTACAGTCTACAAACACAAAGTCAGGGCTAAAAGGCAGCTACTGTTTTATGCTATTGTAAGGCTGAGGCTGGGGCTGAGGAGTGGCCCACAGTCCCAGAGACAAGAGCCAGAGGACGAATAAAAGCGGCGGCATGATAAAGGTGCTGATAATAGAGCAGATAATAAGCAGTGGACACAGAGTAACATGATGACACGGTGTTGGAGTACAAACCTGGAGGTAGGCTTTACATGCTGTGTTTTGTGAATGTAACTTAAAGCAGCACATGGTTCATATAACGCGCTCATGTAAACACTAGTATCTCCGTTTCTTTGTTTATACTTCATATTTTTATACATAAACAACACTTACTGTTTATAGGCTTTAATGTAGCTTGTCTATTAAGACTTTGACACCTTAATCTTTTATATCTAACATCTGTATCGCGTATTCTTTTAGCTCTCTATTTTATTTTATTTAACTTTTGATTCATTTTACATGCACACTGTGGGTCATTGCCTGCTGTCTTTGTCCTATCCTGCAGAACGGATAGTTACAGCTGGGATGTTATTGATTCATGGCTCAAAACAAAAATCATCTTAAAGTCTTTATTTTTCCAAGCGTGTTGTGACCCTCGCAGAGCCTGCTGTGATTTGTCCCAGTTGCTGTGTCGTGTTCTCTCTCCAGCTTCAGGTGCCGCCCTTTTCTACAGCTTACTCTTTCTCAGCAATTAGGTCAGAGCACAGAGAGCGGACAGCTCCAGACTCAGGGAGCCTTTCTGGTTTCGTGTGTTGTGGCTGCCTAATCTTGCTCTGTGGTGTTTTGGGTGATTTTGCCTTTTTGTTTTGAACTGATCAACTTCTGAGTTTTGTTATGGCTCTCTTTTGAGATGGCGATTTTGGTCTGTCCGTCTCTTTTAGTTTAACTGTTAAAAGAAACCTTTGCTTTACTATTTGCCTCATTGTCTCCTTTTTCAAACCCGACACTTTTTACTTCCCCACATAACTGGACCTTTATGGAAGCATCACAACGCATTAAAAAGTCACTTCTACACCTGAAGGCATTGTGCAGCCATTTTCAAAGGCTCAATAGTGTATTTATCTTGAATATCTAAGTGTCCTCTTAATTAGAGATACTGTATTGATCCTGCTGCTGGTAAAAATTTAAAGCAGCAAGTGCTCTAAATGCTCAAAATAAATAAAGCACAACTTCCTAATTCTTAAACTTTTATCAGACATATTAATTCAATCTAATTCATTTAGGGAAGACTGGTTTTATTGTGGGTGTGGGAGGAGTTTGGCGAGGCCATGGAAAGGGACTTTCGGACGGGTGAGGTGTTCCGGGCATGTCCCACCGGGAAGAGAGAGATTATATCTCTCGGCTGGCCTGGGAACGCCTTGGTGTTCCCCCGGATGAGCTGGAGGAGGTGGCTGGGGAGAGGGAGGTCTGGGCTTCTCTGTTGGGCTGCTGCCCAACATGGATGGATGGTTTTATTGTGAAAAACCCAACAGCAATCAATTAAAAACGAACATCATCTGAACATTTTCATAGGTGGTTAGTTGGCTAAGATGTCCCATCAGTAGCACAAAATACATTACAAATACATTTTTCAAAAAGGAACAAGAATATGTTTATAACAGACCACTGAGAGAAGGGTTACAAAGCTAAAAGCTCAGGGTCGTGACATGTCCACAGTGAGAGACCCAAACTACTAACAGAGACTTGCAACGTTAGTAGACAACTGTCAAAAAGTCCTCTAAGTCGCGAAAGATCCCAGAAAAACATTCAAGTAAAGTTGTCTCTTCAAAGGAAGAGGAACTAAAACTAAACTTGTTTCAATCAGAGGCCCAATATAAGATAAATAAGAATTACTTTGAACTGTGAAAGCTACTCACAAAACTCTCAACTTGAGCATTAGCCCTCTAGGCTAAAACACACATTTTCAGAGTGACCACAGAGATGTCAGAGGGAGAGCTCCGGGTATTTAAAGCATTTGGTTGCAGCTGCTGTTGCTAAATACTGTAGTGGTTACTCAGCTCGAGTCTCCTTTATGTTAGAATTTGTGAAACAGTTGAATATAAGATACACAAAAAAACAAGCAAATCAGCTCTTCAAAATCAATATCTATGACCCACGTGAGCCTCACGTGGCAGAAAGACAGTGTGTTGCTGTGTTAAGGAAAGCATGTGAGGGACCTGCTTTACTATATTTATCCACGAAAGGTCAAAGCCCGGTGAGAACAGCACGCAGGTTGTGCTCCTACCTGCATCTGAGCCGGGCCAGCGCCTCCTCAAAGTCATTTCTGAGGAACAGATCCAGGGCGGCCATACAGTCCTCCAGAGCCAGCGTCAGGTCTGACCGCGAGCAGCTGCAGAACCAAAACAAACAGTAAACCTGGATGAAAACATGCTGAAAATACATCATCGTCAAATACAAATACGAGTATGTAGTTGTGATCAAAGTGTACACAAAACACTTTGTCAGATAAGGCAACCCTAAAAAGTGTTTGTGTCTTTAACCAGGCCCTAAGTATAAAAAAACACAATCTAAAAAAAACCCTACGTCGCCTCCTTTTGTCCTACAACCCCCCCGAATCTTTACATTGTCTCTTTTTCTTTATATATTCATAAGTTATTAAATTCTCTGCAGACGAGCAAACTGGCTCAAGGGAGTGCTATTTACTGTTACTGCTGCTGCTATTTGCATTACAGACAAGCTCCGGGAGCAGTTTCTGAGCCGAATCTTTTATTAAAGATAAAGAACAGATGCTCTTGGTGGCTTAAAAAAAAAAAATCACGCCACTTTGTATTCATCACACGACCCACGTGAGCGTCATGTGACGGGTGTGTGTGCGACCTAGAATCGTCCATCTCTGATTGTGTGTGTGTCACGCTGGAGGCGTGAAACTTTAAATGTAAATTTCACTTCTCAAACTCGGGGAGAAAACAGCACCCATGTGAAAAACACATTAACGATCGCCAGAATAAACAGAGAGAAGTCGTTAAGCAAATGGAAATTCTAAAATAAGAGTGTCATGTTAATGTGCCTAAACATTAAGCTGATCCATTAACTTTACTTAGATTGTTGCTAGTTTGCTGTGTAATTACTTTTTATTACATTTACTGGATTTTTTTGGTAAATGATGTCAAGCCCTGTCATGAAATATACACAAGTGTTGATTAATTTACATTAAGTATTAGCTTAATGTAAGCTTAAGGCCACTTTAAGCTGATCCTACCATACATCACACATACACATGTAGAAGATTACATCTCTTCATTGGCTTGCTATGAAATATTTAATTTAATTTAAAATCCTTTTCCATACATAAAAAATACTTATAACCATGAAGTCTTCATAGTGCTCAATTATCCTATTAGAGTACTTCACTCTTAGACAGTGCAAGCCTATTTGCGGTTCTTGGAGCTTCTACACGTACAATGGGATGTAAAACATTCAGCTATCAGGTTCGTCTCAGGAAAAAGGCACCATCCCGACTTTTTAATATTAGCCTTAAAACCTTCTTTTTGATAGAGCTTACAGTTAAGGATGGACAAGGTGAGACTTAGTTACGCTTCTATAACCTCGACCAGAACCCTCCTTACTATCCGTCTGCAAAGGGTTACATGGTTGTTTCCAAACACTTTAAAGTCCATCATTCTGCAGTGAGAAAAAAACATTCACAAGTGGAAAACATTCAAAACAGTTCCCAGTTTTCCCGGGAGGCGACTCCCCCCCCCCCAAGCAAATTTACCCCCAAGGTCAGAGAAACTACAAAGACACCCAAGAGCTACATCTCGGATTATAGAAGGCTTAAGTTAGCATGTTAAATGTTAAAGTTCATGACAGTACAATTAGAAAAAGACTGAAGAAATATGGCTTGTTTGAAAGGTTTCCAGGAGAAAGCATCTTCTGTCTAAAAAATGTGGACAGATTCGACCAAAAGGGAGATGTTTGGCCAAAACGCAAAGCACCACCTTTGGCAAAAAACAAACACAGCATCTCAACACAAACACCTCATACACACCAACCGCACATGGGTGGGGGTGGGGGGGTGGGGGGGGGGGGGGGGGGGGATGGGGGTGGTTTG
>VURO01028865.1:59449-71728 GCA_015108175.1 Pelvicachromis taeniatus | reverse complement strand
GTGATGATTGGGACCTGTTTTGCAGCCACAGGACCCGGGCACCTTGAATAAAAAATAAAAACTCTAGAATTCAAAATTATTCAAGAGTCAAATGTGAAGTCAACTGTCTGAGAGCAAAAGCCTGAGTCATTCAACAGCACAATGATCCCGAGCAGAGCAGCAAGTCCAGACCTCCCCCTGATTAAAATGCCGTGGTGGGATTTTAGGAGAGCTGTGTAACAATGGATGCATGAAAACAAAGCTAGACTAAAAATGATGCTTCGAGTTTTTGCTGCTAAAAGCGGTTCTGAATTGTGGGGTGCTCTTAGATTTGACTCCATTTTCCTAAATAAACAATGACACAGTGTAACATGTCATGTATTGCTGTTCATCTGATGCTACATTAAATCAGAATCTGCTATGAACAACCATCAAATCGAAAGAGGGTCTACTACATTTTCACAACACTACAAGGCACTTTTGCGTGGGATGACATTATTGTCTGCTCTCTCCAGTATTTTGTGCTTTGTCTTTCTGTGGTTTTGAATTCCCCCCACAGCCCTATCCAGTCTGGACAGATGGCTGCCCTCCCAGAGTCTTTTTTATTTAGAAAAAGGGGAGTTTTTTCTTCCCATTGCAGCTCATAGAGATTGGTGGATCACTGGCTTTCTCTCTATAATACTGTTAGCTCTTTACCTTACAACACAATGTCCCTGAAGGCAACTATTATTTCCATTTAAGTGCAGGAACACACCGTCAGTATTACCTCTTCAGCGCATGTCAGCATGAGACAACTGCAGAGGAATAAAAGAGTCTGAGGAAATGCAACTACAGCTAACGTGTCTAACACATTCCTGTCCATTAGAAACACAAAGAAGCCTTAAACTCACTTCATGCATACACATACCACCACCAGAATGATAGAAACAAGCACACATACTGGGTGCAGCTCTGGCTAATGACATGCGGGTGACTGCTGTGTTCACCATATGACCAGCAGGCAGCTGAGCTCGCTGCTAACAGCACAGAAACAGCTGCTCTCACTGGCCCACAGAATGGTCTGGTCTCTGTGTATAACTCGCAGGTGACTTTAAGAAATGCCGTTTGTTGTCAGCAACAATGCACAAACAGCATTGTATAAACATTAGCAATTAGCATACAATGACTCACTTATTTTTTACCATAAGCTATTCTCTGATAGAGTGTCAACGCAGCATATTGTGTGCACATTTATGCTGTTAATCCTGCAGAGTCACATATCTTCCACCAGTGGCCACTGAGTGAATCCAACCAGTCCAACCAGAGCTGTTGGTACAGCGCCATACCGGTTTTCTGTATGAGTAAAGGTGCAGCGACTACCTAGCATTCAACCCCCGTAAGCCGCAGACTATTATTCGATACTCCCTCCTGCAAAAATCTCCAAATTTAGGCATGAAAACACTTAAATACAACAAACCTCCACATCACTAATTCAGAGTGAAAACTGAAAACTCAAATACTGATAGTGTACTTCTGCATTAAAAGGAGAATAACACACATATTACACTGAAACAGTGGCGTTGACTGTACTTAACGTGTTCTGAAACTCTACCAAAACTGATGCAACATAAATGAACTACAAGAAGTGCAAGACAACATTAATTTTAGTCACAGTAAAACCCTGTGACCTCTCGGTCAAAGTCCCACCTTCAAAATATAACTAAGGTCCAGTTCAAAGTTTAAATAATAAGCCAAATGTGTAGCTTAGCCAAACATTTATTCTAACCCTAACCCTACCCTAAATCTTTACCCGAGACATATTTAGTCATTCTTCCCTCTCTGGCAGATTTTATATTTGCCTCGCACAAAGTTGCTTTAAATTGGAAGGTAAAGACACTACAATACAACACAGAAAACCACAACAATTAGACAGTCCCATTATGAGCAAACAATTGGTGACAGGAGGATGGAAAAACTCCTGTCACAAACTCCAGCAATCTACCACAACTGGTTAGGAGGGTGAGGGGAAAGAGAGGAGAAAAAAAAGGGAGAGCATAGGAAGATGGGACAAAACACAAACGATAGAAGGGAAACCAGAAAATGTAATAACATCCAGAAGTGTTGTGCAGAGTGGAAAGATACAAGTGGAAAAGAAATGGTCAGTGCATCATGGGAAGTCCTCCAGCAACCTAAGCCTATTGCAGCATAACTACCAGGATGGTTCAGAGTCACCTGATGCAGCCCTAAATATAAGCCTTACTAACAAAGAAAGTTTTAAGCTTAAACTTAAATTAGTGGAGTCAAATTACCTGTTAGAGAGAGACTGCAACGACACTCAAATAGATAAGGAATCATTAAGAAACTGCAGTGTGTCAGCAGTATTAAACAGACGCTTTAAGCAGCAGGTTTATCTACATGTTACATAAACATAAGAGCTATGAGAGTGCTGATTTTAATAAGAAACCACATCTGTTGTGCTACTGGATTCCTGTTGTTCAAATTTTTTTAGATAAAGATTGAAACCTGTGTGTGCAAAGCTGAGGAGGGTAAGCCATCTGTGGATATGTCATTTCCTTACAGGTAGAAACTGACTCAACTGGTACCAGCTGACTGGAAAATGAGATTTTGGCACCATAAACGCAATCTGAGAACAACAAAAAAAAGGAAATGGATTGTGTGACCGAAAGAAAAGGCGTGATAATCGGTAGAAGAAAGAGGAGAGTGTGCGAGGTTCAGGCTGTGCATACCGCGCATTGTCCATATAATTTAATTAGGTTCAAGTCAGCAAGTCTGAAATTCTGCGTTGATTTCTCCAGAGAGCAAATTACACAATGATGGTCATTATCATGCTAAGGCACAAACACACACACACGCGCGCACATTTAAAACCACTCGGCACACAGCCACTATTCATACACACTCACACACCGCCACATGTGCTGATGCAAACCAATAAGTGCACACGCACACAAACACATGCACCCACACAACCGCACACACACCCTTTCCTGGAGTGACAAAGCATTCGTTTTATCAACTCTGTGTCAGAGAGCTTTCTGCACATTAGACAGGCTGGTATAACATGTTCAAAGGCCTTGCTATGTCAGCCGGGAAACAAAAGAAACGAGCAGCTCCGACAATAAATTGAGCGAGTTTGTCCACATGCCTGAGAGACATGACTGGAAAACACAAACATCACATGATAATGGAAAGACGGCAGAAAAAGTCACATTCACAGAGCATCTCACATTGGCCCGAGTGAAACACAGTCATCCCAACATGCGTGCATCTTACCCGTTCGACAGAGTCTGTTCCTCCCCTGACATTTTCATCTGGCAAAGCGTGTGTGTGTGTGTGTGCGGAAGAGACGCAGAGAAAGCGACTAAAGTAAGAGAAAGAAAATTGCAGAAGTGGCTGTGAGCCCGGGGCCTTTCCAGCAGTGCAGTGTAATGCTGTGTGTCTCTTTCGGTAGCAGCAGAAACAGCAGAAGGGCAGGCTGGTGAAAGTCAGAGAGAGAGAGTGAAAGAGAGAGGTGGGGACGAATGAATGAGAGAGAAAACGAGGGAGGAAGAGGCAGGACGCAGAAGCAACAGCAGCCCTTAATAAGACTGGGATGACTATCACACATAGAGAGAGAATACATACAGAAAGCCAGGCCCACCTCTTCCGATCATCACCCTTATGCTCCACACTGCAGTCTCCACTCTGATTGGTTAATGCAAAATCTGGAGTGTGGACGAAATGCCCATCATTCACAGTCAGGGGATTTTTCTGTGTAAGTGAGGATACTTCCAAAAACTTAATGCTGGAGGAGCAATGTGCTAAAAGCAGAACTGTTCACAGTCACGAGGCCGTCTGTCTTCATAAAAAAAACACAAACACTTTCCGCCACTGCAGGTGGGAAAGAGTGTGGCTTTCAGAGACACCGGTGGTCAGGGCTGCTGCAGTGGCAGAGACTGCTCACTGCAGCGGACAGAGAGTCCAGAAATAGACGTCGATGCAGCACAGCGGCTTGAAAATGTAGACGCACGAGAAATAATGTGAACTCATGAATGGAGAATGGGAGCAGCACCAGGACTTGCAGCTGTATATCACTGTAAACAGCCCATTGCCAGTCATCCATTAGATGTGAGTGAGTGTGAATGGGCGAGAGAGTACCATAAACACATATTGGCTGTAGTGTCTTGACCCACGTCTTAAATAAGCAGTTAAAACTAATGGCAGTAGTAATCAGAGCTGTCAGTCTTCACGCTTTACATTTCTCATACATAGTTGAGTTGTTTAATCACATTAAGCTGTGAGGGATTTATCTAGTTTGCTTTTATGGCCAATTCTTTTGTTTTAATGACTGAAACTACAAACAATGACATGTTTTTTTCAGTTATATCTCACCACAGCATACTCTACATGGACCACTTTTGTTAAGCACCGCCTCCTTTTTCTTTGATCCCGCTGGCTGTGAAGCCATGCCCAGATAATGTATTCACTAGTCAGCCACCACCGCTCGATTTACCTTTGTGTAGTGTTTCCTGCATAATCACAGGTGTTGCTCCCAGCGGAATCATGGGTACACTTCCTGAATCTCAGCCCAAAGTGGGTTCGCCGTGACCACACTTGAGCAAACACTTGACGCTTGGTGAGTTTTTCCCTGTGATGCTGTACGCAAAGCCAAAGCTGACATTCTGTTTGTTTCATTCATGACCGGTGAACAAGTCAGCACTAACTGCATGCTTGGGTGTGTGGCACGCCATATATTGTCATTTTGACCTTTTTGATCTGCAACTAACTCACAATCATTCTCTACAACAGTGTGTTTGTTCTGGAACATCAACATGCTAAATACATATTCATGTTTACTGTCACATTAGAAATGATACAAAAGCAGCAAATTCTCACATCTGACTAGCTAAACCAAGAGAACAGTACTTCTACATTCCCGGAGTATTATTCAAGTAAACGCAAATTCATTTCAGTGAAACTGTTTTATTAGCGAAAGATGGCTAAGCATAAGTGCCACATGTTCATAATGCTAACATGTGGTAATTTGCTGTTTTTGTTTCCCTTCAAAAGGTCTTATGGTGCGATCACAGCATGTATATAAAGCCACAGCATCATGTATTTGCCCATTAATCTTTTGAAGTTAAACCACCACTCAGCCTGCATTGTTATATATAAAACGCTTCCTTTCCAGAGGTGTAATGTAAAATATCCATGGCATCTATGTTTATGTACATAATTATCATTTTTATATTTAAATACTTTCTTTTTCCTGGTCCCAGATTTTTAATGATATTATTATGGTATTTAATAGAAACGGGCAAGTTTGCATTCTATAGCCCTGATTTCTGGTTACTTCATATACCGCATATCTTCTAATAGTGGCCTGTCTCTTATTGACGCCCGTTTCTAATAAACGCTGGTTTGAAAACATGTCACGACAAATAGACGCCGGTCTCCAATAGTAGCCGGGCGACCTTTGACCCGGAAGTCCCTCCGCGCTGTCGTCGGTCCTCTTCGTCTCATCACTCGGCCAGCTGTTTCCAATCAGCCGTTATCTACGACCAGCTGCATTTAAGATGGATGCGCGGCGACCATCGAAGTGGGATTATTACACTGAACTGGAACTGTTGGCTAGCGAACCTGCGAACTGTGATTTTCTGGTCTTTTACTTCCTCTCGAGGAGAGTCGAGTGGAGAGAAGTTTTGGGGAGCACCACTCGTGCACTGGGCTACCACAGAAAAGGAGACACTCGGGAGCAAAGGAGGAGCACAATTGGGAACTGCATTATTTGTGAACTGTTGGAATACGTTTTGGAGCACTGTAAGTAAACACCTTTTCACCTCAGCCTAAAAACTGCGTCTGGGTCCTCTTTCCCTCTCACTTCCGGAATAAGAGCCGGTATCCAATAACCATTTTTACTTGGATATTACTTCAGTAATTAAGTTGATGTTTCCACCTAAATACCACACTATTACCGTGTTATTGCCCAGCTCTAATATAAAAGGCTACCAGGTTAAATAAAGTTCACCTGATAGATCCGCATCAGTTTGTTCCTCAATGCTGGAGGAAAATACTGCCAAAGAGTTCTCGTGTCAGTATTAGTTGTTTTCAGATAAGACTGAGAACAAAAAATAGCCACACATATTATTCCTCTCTTCAAAGTTAAACTGTGAACTATAAAGCTACTGGGATCTACAAAGATCAGGAGACAGCATAAAGCTTACACTCATGTGACCAAGCTAAGGGCTTCTTACATATTACTGTTTTTCTCCCATAAAAGCACAATTGCATGAACAAAGCCCTCACAGTGTCCAGCGCAGAAACAAGAGAAGGGAAAAAAACCCATCTATCTTTATAAAGAGTAGTAAAAAGAAAAGCTTAATTGTTGCTTTCATCGCTCGTGTTTGCTGCGAGGAGACCAGAGGGTCATGGGTTTAAATTGAAGAAAATTAGATTTTCATTGCCGTGCTCATGGTGCTGAATTTGATTTGAAATTTCAAAAAACACTCCTGCACACTGCCTAACTTGCAAAAATAAATTTGTTTACAAGGTTTTGATGTTTTCTTTGATCACGCAAACAGTTTATGACATATTTAGTAGGTAGTGGGATCCTATTCCCCACATCCTCCCTTATGCACCTGTCACATGAGTCCAAGCTGTCTCACAGTGATGTACGTTTGAGTTCACATCAATGTGCAATGTCTCTCTCTCTCTCTTTTTTTGAGGACCCAGTTTTCCAAAATCAAAGAGTTCAAAGGCCCAGAAACAGTGCGATATAAACAAATTAGAAGCAAATCAAATATTTAAAGCTTTTACATACAAACAAATGTTGATTTAACAGCACATCTTAACACGTCTTCAATTAAAAACAGCAGATGTTCACTGAAATAAAACCTTTTTTTTTTTAATCTATAAAACTGGCTGTCAGTATTTCATAGACATCTACAAATACAGTAGTGATAGCGTGTCCTTTCACTTTATTACGTGCTTCTGATCTTATCAGACAGATACACATTTCTTCTCCAGGTTCTGAACGCTCATCATAGCTTGAATAAGCAACAATTTCACTGTCACACTCGGGTATAACATAACTAAAGTGCTGAGAGATGACGTTATTCTCAGGTTGCCTCCGTCTGAATTATTGATATCACAAGTAGCAGCAGAAGCTGTCCTCCTAATGACTTTTTTACCCCAACATGTGCCTTACTCGCAGGGACACGTTCCTCCATCTTTGTTTCTTGATGAAACCAAACATTCGTGTGTTCTTTCCAGAACATTTCTGTCATCTAAACCTCGGTTTTCGTGTATGATCTGAGAGAGTTCAAAGGCCAGTCTTACCCATTGGATGGCTCTGTTGACTCCACACCATCTTTGTCGTCCGGTATCTGTAACCTGAAACACGGGAACAGAATCGGGGCTGTTTTAGAGAAAGGAGGGCAATCTCGAGGGAGGAAACCAGCTGAAAGACAAACTGTTGTTTGAGGAACACGATCGTGAGAGCCAGAGAAATATGGACACCGATATATGAGGACGCTCCAAGGCCACTTTTCTACAGACATGAACTTGATGACTTTCAGGGGAAACCTGTGTGAGGCTGATCTGATATGGGAGCAAATACTGGCAAAGTTCTAGGGGTTTATTTAAAAAAAGAAGCTAGCAAAAGTTTATTCCAATTTGTTAAATTACATTTTTGAACTTAAAGAAACTTACTTGAAATCTGTGATGATGGATTCCAGCTCTGGATTGTTTACATCTGACAACCTGAGAGGAGAAATTCAGATGAGTCTGAGCGTAACAGCATGCCTGGCAGAGTTAAACTTATTGTTATGGTGTAATCAGAGACGCGATTAGCAGTGGCTTTATGTTTTCTTTGTCACTCGGCTTATTGTTCCGCACAGTACGAAAAAAATGTCGTGCACAGTGTCACCCTACCGGCTCGGGGAGTCCGGGCTGTCAGGTACGTCTTGTGAATTCATTGCATCCCTGTGAACAGGTCAGAGGTCAGCTTGGGGAAAAATGCAAGACTGAATCTCATTAAGGTAAGAGGAGGATGTTAGCTGGGACACTGGAAGTCTGAGGGAAGAAGGGCTGTAGCAGGAATGCAAATTCTTCCAAGTAATTCTGGGAATACTCAATCATATACCAGCATATGACTGAGCTTTCTTTCTTAAATATGCTGCAGTCATCAAATTCATAGAGAAATGTTAAATAACTAAACAATTGACACCATCAATATTCAAATATATATAAAATATATGTAAATAATTTGCAATGCATTCTGATTTACCTACACTTGTTTACCTACACTTTACATACAGTCCTGAAGTGGGCTGCTAATATCCTACATCCGAATAAACAGATGTCCTGTAAAAACTAAAGTACCAACTTTAGTTTTGGAGTGAAATTGCTAATATTGTCTATTATAGTTAGAACTGTATTTACACATGAACTGTATTTACACACGAGAGACCAAAGCTAAGTGATGGCCCCCATCAGAACGTCACAAATTACACCCGAGGGATGATGTTACTGGCTAAACACACGTGAGTATTACATTAACAGACACAAAAAGTATCACATCCACTTCCCTCTTTGAGCCTCAAACAGTTGTAAAAGTACCTTAAATGACCAGGTCAAAGGGAAAAGCCAGCTTGACATTTAAATAATGAGCTTAAACCTCTGATCTAACCTGTAAAATCAGACTGTAGAAGAAACATAATGGGACACTGGATAATAAAAATTCAGTATGTGTTATCTCAGGAAAAATAAGCTAAACATAGAGTATTTCTCAGTGAAACGTCATGGAGTAAAACTGAAGTGTTTACAAACACCTCAGAATGGGCTCTGTTGTGGTATTTTTAGTGTCCACATCAGCCTGTTTAACCCTGACTTTCACTTACAGTATTCAAGGCAGCACACCTCTGTGTCTCTGTGAGTGTCTGTGTGTAGGGGGGGGGGGTATAGAAAGGTCCTGGAAATGTTGTTCACAGCCTACAGTGTGCGCTTAACAACAATCTCAGCTCGATGACAAGATAACCTCGGGCCAGAACGGTCACATGACGCCTAGGTTTAGAAAAAAAAAGTGCGAGTAAATCCCCGCTGCCGGCCTGACTTTGGAAACAGACAAACACGGACACGGCCGACCAAGACAAGCTGTGATTTTTATTCCACTCACCTTTTGCTGTTATGTTTCTTCACGCTTCGCTTCCAGCTGTTCATAAAACTCATTCCACAGCGGAGGAGGACCAGCAGCAGACCGGAGAGGGAGCAGGTTTACACAGCGGCTCACACTCGCCTCACACGGGAGCAAGTGCGAAGGGAAGCGGCTGCTGGGTTGCTCCTCTTCCTCCTTCCTGACGTGGAAAGGTGAGCAGCTCTCATCACCGCAATAATGACTTTCTATTTAAATGTACAGGAATGCAGCCGCTCGCCCCACGGTCCTAAAGGTGCCCATGTTAGGACGACGTTACAGCCAAACAAGGAAGTAAACACAGGCGAAAAAAATAACAATTATTATCTTAAATGCCCCAAATACTAAAAGATATATACGTTTACAAAAATATATATTTAAGTAATAACTGTAAAATAATTAATTATAATTATTATAATTATATATATAAAATGATAATTATTAATAAAAAAAACTTTATTATTAAAATAATTATATTATTTAAAAATAGATGTTAAATATATTTTATATAACATTGCAGAATTGCTTTTTATAATAAAATATTTTTTTAATTACCTAATTTATTTATTTTTATTTATTTGCCCAGCGTGTCTACAGAAATACTTGAAAGGTGTCAAAAACTTTAACACAGGTTGTTTATAAACATTAAAGGTGCTTATGATACTATAATTAAAATGTCTTTAAGTTTATTTACATCTAAATGAAAAGAAAACTGATATCTTATTACTTTAAATATCGTGACACTATAGTTACCCTTGTATTCAGACATGAGGACATCAGAGGGACATCAGGTTGATCAGTCTGGAGACAAAATCAATGAGGATGAGATTATTTTTGGATTTGTGTAGAGGAGGGATCATGGCTATATTGGAAAAGGAAGCCGAATACGGAGCTGGCAAGTGGGGGGGAATGAGGAAGATCCCAGAGAAGATTCGTGGATGTAGAAGGATGGCATGCAGAAAGAGGGTGTGACGGAGGACGCTAGGGATAGGGTGAGATGGAGACGGATGATCTGCTGTGGCCATCACTAAAAGGAGCAGCCAAAAGCATGAAACACTGTGAATCCATGTCATCTTCTTTGTTGTAAATCAAAGTGACAACAAGTTCACAGGAGGAAACAACAAGGCAACTCCCAAAGAGGGAATGGTGTCGCAGGTGGTGGCCACAGGCAATTACTCTCTCCTCAATTTCTCTCTACTTTTTAGGTAGTCCAGCTCCTCCTGGTGATTTGCTTTGTACGAGGAGAAACAGGAGGGGCACTCTCATGTGTGAATGATAATATATTATGAAGACGGTTTGAAAGGCTATGCAGACATTAAAAAAAGTACCAACTGCAAAACTACACATTTTTAATATTTATTTTGTTTTAATTAAATGCATTACATGGCCAAAATCTTTCAATAATGATTTTTCTTACAAGTTAGGAAGTACAAAATAAAATACAATTAGCTTGGAGCTTAAAAAGCTTTATGGATAAGCCTAGAAACATACAGTAAGTGGTTCTGGTTTTGTGAAATGTGCAGAATTGTTAAAAATGACAGTAACCTGTTTGAATACATGAAAATGAAGCAATGAAACTACTACAACAAGAGACCTGGAGAGCAGACATGCATATGTGCTCTCCTGTATTTACAATAAACTTCATTGTGAGAGAGTGAGAGCCAGAGCTCTCAGTAGGAAGTACTGCATCGACTGGTCAGACATGAGAAGAGGAAACTACTTTCTTGCTAAATATTAAAGAAGTAAGAACAGGAAGAGCTGTCCAAAATGTTGTGCATTATTTGATAAGAAATGAGCTAAAGTAATGGGAAAACAGAGGCCTCTTGCACTTCATCGTAGCCTTTCCTCAGCAGAAAACCTTCTGTCATGTTTAGTAAAGGAGCTTTCCTGTGCCACTTGGCTAACTGGGGTGTGGGGGTTAACAGGTTCGATAATGCAGTGCAATGTGAGCGCGTATCCTCAGCACATCCGGAGATCTTTTGCAAGTTAAATCCCTGCAGATGTCGAGGTGCACGGCCAGAAAATACACCGCTTGAACGCAAAAGCAGAAACACTTAACATCTTTCACCGAGTTTGTGTAAGACTCTGAAATCCAGGGAGTCTCTCAGAGTGGAAATGACTCCAGGATTAGAAAAAAAAGAAAAGAAAGAAAAATCGTACAAACGGTA
This sequence comes from Pelvicachromis taeniatus, assembly GCA_015108175.1. Classification (NCBI taxonomy): domain Eukaryota; kingdom Metazoa; phylum Chordata; class Actinopteri; order Cichliformes; family Cichlidae; genus Pelvicachromis; species Pelvicachromis taeniatus. The sequence continues at coordinate 60,412 of VURO01028865.1, read as the reverse complement.
ACAAGTGAAGCACCAACTCTGGCACACATTGAAATGGGACCAAATGTTCACGTGGTAAAAATAACAATTGCACAGTTGTTTGCTGTAGTTATCCATTCAGCATTCAAGCTGCTGAGGAGCCCTTGAGAGTTTCCATAAAGGAGATCAATCAGGATTAACGATACAGTTAATGATCAGTTAAGGTAGGATCCACATTTACATTCATCTACAACAACCCGGTTTCTACTTTTAATCTCTCGTTTTGTTAAGTCTCACTAGTTTTGCAGCTACAACTCAGAAAAAAAAATAATACATTCTTTCATGTCGGGCCACAATGAATTGAAATTTTTAGACCAATTTAATAGATCCTAAAGTACTTGAGGGAAACTTAGTTTGCATGTTAGAAAAACAGATCATGTACTTTCTGTTCTGCATCCTACTGTAGTGTGCCCTAGTTTTTACTGCAAACCAAGGTGTAGTCATAAAATGTGATGGCTGTAGTTTCATTCCTTATTACCCGCCCCCCCTCCACACACACAAAAAATGCTTTAATGCTCACAAAACAGATGCTACAGTGAGCAAGTTAGGACTGAATATAAAAGGAAAAGGTAACTGTGGCAGATTTGTTCCATTTTAGTATAAATCGACACATTACACACGTTTCACATCTTACAGGAGCCACAACTTCCAGTTAAACATAAAGAAATGTTGAAATATCCCGACCTACAAACAAAAATCGTCTTCCCTGTACGAGAGTGGGACAAAACATGGTCACTCTGTTATAAAGGGACTACAGACCCATAGAAACAAAATTTCCCCAGTTTACTGTGGTTGTTTCAGAAGTTTAAACCGAGAGTGAAAAAAACAAATTTGGGGAATTCCTGGGTTCCAGAAAATTAGCACATCTATTAACATCTCATTGAATCCTCACAAAGAGAGCTGAGATTTAATTAAATGTATTGAGTTTGTTTAGTGGTTTTGATC
>VURO01028865.1:44596-59429 GCA_015108175.1 Pelvicachromis taeniatus | reverse complement strand
GTTGTGGGGAGGGGGGGGGAGGGGGGGGGGGGGGGGGGGGGGGGGGCACTACATTACGCTCCTCAATCAAAATCACGGAGACCAACAAAGGATGGACAGTAACGAAAGAAGGGGGCTGAACAAGTTAGAGATGAATTCTGAGTCTCTTCATGGGGTCAGCAGGTGATGCTGAATCAGTCCTGTACAATCCCCACTTTGCTTTGGTGCTTTCTGGGCTGGGCTGGCCGTGCCAAGCTGTGCCGTGCCGTGCTGTGCCAAGCCAGACCAGTAGAGGGGAACGGGGCCTCCTCAGGAGAGTTCAGACTTGCTGAGAGCGATGGCAAGCTCCAGGTCTTCTTGCTCCTGCTGGGTGAGCCTGGCGAGTCGCTCCTTTTCCTCTCGCTCGCTCTCGCGCTTTGCCCACTCGATCATGTCTTCCTCGGTTGGATACTGCTCCATGAAAACAGAGGAAACAAAGAAACATACGCACACTATGGATGCCGTTTTGAAACTTTGAAAACCCACCGGCAGCAGATCTTTTTCCTTCAAAGTGGACACTTTGACTGATTTGTAATTATCATTTATGTGCCAGTAACCAAAGACAGTGAGTCAGGATACACAATTGTAGGGTAAAAAAAACAACAAAACAACAACAAAGGATTATGTATTGGAGTCTAAATTTATAGTTCTGTGTTTGTCAAGTCAAAATGCCCATTCTGAGAAAGGTGCATTACTATGAGGTCTAAAAGAAATGCAGACTTTTTTAGACCTCCCAAACAAAGTGGAAAAAAAGAACAGGAAGTGCGTAAAATCTAGTTCCCTTGTTCCAAATGACCAAATGAAAACGGTCCTCCCTTCAACATATATCCTTGCAAAGTTCCTGCAGCCATGTGCTAAAAGCAGGGACTGCGATGCTAGAAAAGCATGAAAGCTGGCCTCTCGCCTGAAGACAAATGACAGCTGTATGACCACAATCACATGCACTTAATGCGCCACAGTCACAAAGAGGTAGGAAGGAAAATAAAATAAAATTAAAAAAAAAAAAATACAGTCCACTGGTTAAATTGATTAATCATTGCAGACTGTGTAAATATGTTCATTACTCTGAATGAATGACAAACAGAAGAAGCAGAGGTCATCCCACGTGCATCCAGCCATGCAAAGGAAAGTTTCCGAGCAACTCTTTTAGAGCTGATGATAACAGGTCACAGTATGCAGAACATGCATGAGAAGATGTGTATAGAATCTAATGGATTTGACAGAGAACATGCACTTATCGGTTCGCAGACAACATCCCACCAATTCTCTCAAATATGAATGAAATCAAACATAAATAAGGTACATGGAAAAAGAAAGAAATGGTGCTTTTTATTCCACAGCTTAAAAAAATGAATGGTCTTCTTATTTGGTATTTGTTTTTCATGTTAAGATACTTTAAAGGATCATTACGGAGTTTTACTTGTTTTAGTTCATTTACATGATAGCACACCACACTGTAGGTTCTCGGAAATGTGATTTCCTGTTTTCTTTGTATCCGTTTGTCTCAACGGGTACCAAAAATACACACACATCAACTTGTGGCCAAATGAAACTTCATTGATACCAATCTGTAATGATTAATAATGCACCTAACTTTATTGCCGTTTTGAATATGTGGTAATTTAGTGCAGAATGTACCGCTGATTACAGTCTCTGTTTGCAGTGGCACTATAATGCAGAAGTTACAGAGCTGACAAGCAACAGAGGGGGTTTATTTATGGGGTGGGAAATCATCCTAAATGTAACACATGCTTTGGAACGATATTAGCGGTAAGCTGAAGCACAGTCCAAATCTCTGAGAAATGAACTGAAAATGTAAAACACTTGATCCTTTAAACTCAGGGATTTACAGATGGTGATGTCGTGGATGCACATAGAAGCCAGAGATGGTGGCCTTGATTCAACACTTTATTAAACTTCTTTAACAGAGGTGTAAAGAAACACAGAGAGAATACAGACAATCTGCTTCTCCACAACACACTGCTGACCACACGAGCGCTCGGACACAAACTGATGAATGAATGAATGGATGGATGAACAGAGGAAAGCCTGTATAAATACACAGCAGCAGAGCAAAGGGGAAAGAAAAATTTGATGATTTGAGAAACAATGGAAGCACTGGTGTAAGTCAACGAGAGTCAAAGACACAGTTAGTGCATGCAGGTCGGCGACTGACAGGTACATGCGGGTGTGGTCATGTGACAGGAGAGGATCAACAGTGTTTTGATTTGATGTAACTTCACAGTTCATTTCCATGCAGCATTACAAAGGGTAGAACTAACAGAGCTAATTTTACCACCATCACCTGAAGATTAAACCCACACAATTATCTTCCTCTTGGTTTCTTTTATTTATATTATGTTAGATATATTAATTTTGGAAGCTATTAATGAATGAGAGGAAAAAGAAACCCCCTCCACCATTCTTTTGGGTTTAAGTTTTCACAGCAGCCTGCACTTATTTATTGTGGTATTTCTAGGTGAGGTTAGGTGCTAGGTTAGGTGTTTATCCCAGAGCCCTTTGCTTAAATCTGTGATGTTATAAAAGAGCAACTTACTGAAAAACGTTTGGAGGTATAAAGGGTAAGAAAGCAGTACTCTGCAGCTCATGAGTCAAGGTCAACTGATGCCTTGTCCCAACTGTGTTCAGCCACTATGCCCCATGGGTAGGTAAAATTTCCCTGAGACAAATTTAGTGTTAAAAGAAGCATAAAAACTCAGATAATTACATATGTAATTATTGGATTAGACTCTAAACTTGCACAGAAAGTTAATGTCAATGTGACAAAGTTGGGATGGCCAACAGAAAGCCAAATACAAGCTGCCTGTCATCTCTCCATTCACTGCCAAACATTATGGACTTATATAGAATATAGAAATGTATGTATAATTTCTATGCATTTCCTCACAAACTAAGTCATCTTCAGTCATAGTTTAATGAGGTGAAATCTCCTTATGACTCCATAATGGAAGGGAAAAAAGAAATGTTTACAGGGTTAGACAGCACTGTATTATTAACAATAATCTAAAATATACACAAGCAGCAGAAATGCAAAGAAAAAAAACAAAACAAATAAAAATACAAGATTTACAAGATATTATTATTTTAACTGGGAGAAGGGTATCAATCATATAACATTATGAGCCCTTGCTACTGTGTGAAGCTTTAAATAAGCTGCTTAGTTCACTTTAAGGCTCGTTACTGGCAGTGGATGGAGAGATTTCAAAAGCTGGCCTGATTTGGTCGGAGGGTGTATCCTTATTGAGTAACTACATGTTGATTTACAAGGAGAAAAAAAAAAAAGCGAGAGAGAGGAGGGTGTGACTATTGACATTCAGGTGGAGGTGAGGGAGATGGTGAGAGGGAGTTGCTCACTTTGTCAAAGCTGGCAAATCCGTCAGCTTCCCGTGTGTTGCGGCGAGGAGGGGAAGAGGGGGCGAAGGGGTCGGCTAAAGGATCCTTTGCAGGCAGGGAGGAGGAGGAGGAAGAGGAGGAGAAGTCTCCTGAAGTCTGTGGCATGAAGTTTCCTCGTCGATGGAAGGAGTCAGAGGACTCCGTTCTATTGATGGATGATTTCTTGCCTGATAGGGCACAGACAGGCAGACTCAGCAAAGGCAGGTTTTATTTCATAAACACTGTTGGCACATCCCCAGACGTGTGATAACGACACAGTTCTAACCGAACGAGTGATGTGCACTTTTTGTTTTCTGGATAAAAGGATTAACTGACCTGGAGGTGGAGGAGGAGGTCTGGTAGGCGTACCCGTTTTCGGCGGCAGGGCTGGGGGCACATCTGAGCTGGCAGGTTGGCTCTCTTCCTGGAAGAGGTTCTTGCTGTCGACTCCAAACTGGTCAGCACCATTTGACTGGAATGAAAAGGTCCAACCAAATATATCTATTACATAATCATACATAGGAAGGCACGTGGATTTACTTAAGAACAGCACAAAGGATGTCTCATCACTCACAAGCTCTGTTGCACATCAGTAAAACCCAGATATATGAATGGACAGGTATCAAGTGTGAAATTAGTGTTTCCACACTGCGGTCACAAGAGCTCTCTACACACTAGCTCAGCAAATACCCACAGAAAGCTACAAGATTTACCACTATGAAGAGACGGAGTCATTTTTGTGTCATTTCACTCTGATTTTTTGTTAATTTTCAGTACTGTGGTGCTGAAATGACGTGATAGAGGATATATTAAAAATCTGGAAATTACCTTTGTCAAAGCACTGAAATCTGCAAAGCCCCCTCCAAATGACTCATTACCAAACACAGCAGCAAACGGATCTGAAACATCAATGAAAAGCAACTGAGTGCATGAAATCAGCAGCACTTCAATGCTTCATCCGGCATCTTATGAACAGAAAAGCACATTTTACTTGATTTATTTTTCTTTTTTTTTCTTATTTGCTGTAATGAGATCTGTCCCCAGTGGGTGGAGCCATGCCACAAGTTGTACCTGCATCTGAGGTGGCACTCACTGTAGTACCACCGGGAGCAAATGGGTCATTGGATGTTGCGGTGTCCTTCTAAAAACAGAACAAACACATCGTACCCATCAGAAGTTTTGCCTGAGTGGACAAACATCCTAACATAACATATAATGTGATTAACTACAACTACAGCATTATGTTACGTACATCAAACAAAAATAAAAACATAACAGTTCCTGTTTTGGCTATCCAAAAAATAGCCACCAGTATTTTAACTCTTTCCGAGCCAATAACAGAAGAATACCAACACATCTTTAAATATTTTAATGTAAATATATAAATGTATTTTATCAGTTTTCATTCACAGCTCAACAGATGACTAAGGCCCAAACTTTGGGACTCATTGCAATAAATTAGCTACCTCTTAAAAATTTACATGTCAGTGATTTAAGATTCTAAAATTACTGTAAACCTTAATAAAACATTGTGACAAATAATTAAATTCCTTACAATAATGTCACAACAATTTTACTCAACAGACGGTAAACAGGTTTTAATAGCAGGTCTACTCACCACAGCCAGATCAGAGCTTGGCAGGGAGCTGCTAAAAGGATCCTTCTCTCCATCTTGAGAACCAAACGGGTCTGCCTCCTTTGTGCTGGTTATTTTGCCTCCGAACGGGTCTGAATCAGCTGTGACGTTCCCTTTGGAGCTGAACGGATCAGTGGATGGTGCTGTTGGATTGGTGGATTTAGAGGCGAAAGGATCTGGACCCGCTGGTATTGCTGCTATATCGTTCACCTTGGCTGCAAAGAGGTCTGGCTCCGGCATGCTAGAAGTGGTACCAAATGGGTCAGCTGAGGCAGAGAAAGGGTCCTCTGAGGAAAACGGGGTGCTGGAGGTTTGTGTGAAGAAAGTGTCTGCAGCAAAGGGGTCTGAGCCTTTGAATGGATCTCCTCCAAAAGGATCTGATTTAACATAAACACCAGCAGAAACGATGAATATATAACCTACTAGAATCAGATTACACTTGTCAGATGGGACATATAAATAAAGCAGTGCTGTGCATGTTTGAGATTTATCCATCCATCTTCTTCTGCTTATCCGGGTCCGGGTCGCGGAGGCAACAGCCTAAGCAGAGAAGCCCAGACCTCCCTCTCCCCAGCCACCTCCTCCAGCTTATCCGGGGGAACACCAAGGCATTCCCAGGCCAGCCGAGAGATATAATCTCTCCAGTGTGTCCTGGATCTGCCCCAGGGCCTCCTCCCGGTGGGACATGCCCAGAACACCTCATCCAGGAGGCGCCCAGGAGGCATCCTTATCAGATGCCCGAACCACCTCAACTGGCTCCTTTTGATGTGAAGGAGCAGTGGCTCTACTCTGAGCCCCTCTCGGATGGCCAAACTTCTCACCCCATCTCTAAGGGAGAGGCCAGCCACCCTTCAGAGGAAGCCCATTTCCGCCACTTGTATCCGCGATCTCACTCTTTCGGTCACTACCCACAGATCGACCGGTAAATTGAGAGCTTCGCGTTTACACTCAGCTCTCTCTTCACCACAACAGACCGGTACAGCATCTGCATCACTGATCCGTCTGTCGATCTCCCGCTCCCTTCTCCTGTCACTCGTGTACAAGACCCCGAGATAAGAACTCGTCCCTGACCGTGTTTGAGATTTATTGTTCATTAAATACTTCAAGCATTACCTCCAACATCTGCTTTTCCAAAAGGATCTTCTTTGAAAGGATCGTCTACAAAGGAAAAACACACCATCAGTCTGCAAGTGTTGATCAAGCATTAAATACACTTGGGGGGTCTCATCTTTTTTTTTTTTTTTTTTACAATGAGGACTTACGATCGGTAAAGGGGTCTGAATGGAAGAAATCCATCTCCGGCAGGGAGGGAGGGCTGCCCTGTGGTGGCAAGGAGCGTGGGCCAGGCTGAGGTGGAGAGAGGGAGGGGGTCGTGTCTGTAGGCTCCTGTTTGCTCTCTGGCTCTGGTGATGCAACCTGTCACAGGGAGGCACGGTGCTGAGCATTACAGTAAATCATGTATGTCTGCTGTGAATCATTCCTCATGGTTATGTTCTACGAGGGATTTTAACACACATATATAAATCTGACGATTTACTACAACTATTAGCCTAAATTTTTCCTTGCTGTCTACTGTCAGTCTATGCACTTGTCTGGCACACTGCATGTCCCGCATATCATATCTGTTTCTGGTATAAACAGCTTTTCAAAGACAACATTGCAAAGAAATGTGGGTAAAACAAACATCCCAAATGTCACACCTGATGACAACGAAAAAAAAAAATTATTAATGATAAAATCAAAAGAAAAACAGAACAGAGTCACAAAGATGCTGTTTATTGGTCAACATATACTAAAATAACTCTGTGACTTTACCTTTGGCGGGGTCTCCTTAGGTGACTCCTTTGCATCATCTATGACCTCAGATGAGACGTCAGGCGCAGGGCTGCTGTGTTCCTGGAGCGGTTTACAACAGAAGCACAATAATTACTTAGAAGGACAGCACCTGATGTTTTTTGATGGAAGTTTTGAGCTAAATTAGAATGTCAGCGATGGAGTAGCTCATCTGGTTTATGACCAGATCACACAAAAGCAAGGTTTTCTTTGAGACTCACTTTTTTTTCCTTTTTTTTAGACCATCTGTGATATTTTTCATATCACAAGAACACGGCACAGTTGTAACATGTATTAGGCTTTACAGTTGCTCCTTTTCACATTTAAAAATACTCTAAGAGCGCTTATAATTAGTCATTTATTTTTTACCCTAACATTGCTCTCCCATGGCTTGGCAAGGCTCGACAGACTGTACATATCAGTGTAGAGATCATCCAAGGCATCACGTTTCTGCTTTTCATCTTCCCCAGCTTTTGGACTCTCTCGTTCCTTCTCGTCTTCCTCTTCTTTCTCATTCACACCACCTCTCTCCTCTGAATCTGAATGTTCTTCCACTCTCAGTTCTTTAAGGTCCTCCTGGAAGAGGTCCCTCTGGAAGAGATCCCCATGGTGGAGCTCTGCAGTGGGGCCTGCTGATCCGTTGACCATGACAGGAGAGCTGTCCTCTAAGGCTCTCTTCCAGCTAAGTTGAGCAGTCACTGATCGCTCCTCCACCTGAAGGTCATTCAGTTTCTGCTGAACCTGTGTGCCAGAAGAATATTTAAAAAAAATAAATAAATGACATGATGAAAGAGCAGAGATAATAGTTAAACAGAGAAACTATAAATTCTGTAGGCAGAGTTTACACAGAATGTACAGCATTAGGAACACACTGGTGGAGCTGCAGCAGTGGCGCTCCATCTGTCCACATAGAAACTTTGGAAGTGCTCAGTATAATCACTGTAGCTATTATTCAAATGTTTGAGGGCCAAAAAATGAGAAACGTTTTCTCTGCAGACACGCTGTACGAAACCAGGGAAGAGCTTTTAACCTGTGCAACTTGTGTGAAAGAGTCACGCACAGACTCCTGAAGAGGAGTGAGCTGCTCCTGGGCAGCCTGGACCTTCTCCTGAAGTTTCCGGCTCTCCTCCTGCAGAGCCAAAAGCTCCTCTCGGGCCTGAACCAGCTCCTCCTCATACTGACATATCCTTTGTTCCTGCTCCTCGTGCTCTGACTGCAGCGATGAGATCTGTAAGGAAAGTAACCACAATTAGTAAAAGAAAGTAATTTACACAGCTCCTCAAAAGGTTACCAAAAAGCAAAAACGAGGAAACTTACAAGTTGGGTCTCCTGGTTGGTCTGCTGTCGAATGTGAGTGAGCTGCTCCTCCAGGGAGGCCTTCTGTTGGTCCAGCTCATCTAAAGCATCTTGGACTTTCTGACGCTGAGCCTGAAGTTGCTGCAATACTTCGGTTTCCTTCGCCACCTCATCTTGAAGGTCCTGTAGACATTAAGCCAAAGAAGAGAGACAGAGATTCAACAACTATGCATGTCTTCTGTGGACAGAGATGGAGTGAGCAATACAGATACTTCTAATACTAACTTTTAATACAAATTCCGAAAAAGCCCAGTCAGTTGTTTTATGTCAGCTTGCCAGCAGAAGAAAGAGAAAGGCTGACGTCACAGTGTGGAGTTATTTTAGTTTACAGGCTGCAGATCGTTTTGCAGCTCAGTGAGTCAGTGAGATGGTTAACATCCTTTCAGCAGCAGTTAGGCAGCGGCTGAAGCTGACAGGACAATGGCAGCCTTTAATTTCTTTACTAATATCAGAAACAACATAGTGCCTCAACAACTACATGTTAAGGCAGAATAGATTATGAAAATAAAAGCTTGTGTTTTGCATGTATTTCTCTTTATTAAAATTCAAATGTTAGAAAATTTGTATTTCCTTGATTTTTAGAAAATCATTTCCTGTTTTCAGGCTGGCTTTCCAGTGTTTGATTTCAAAGGTTGTACGACTGCCACAAAACCCATCCTTAACCACTGGGGAATGTTTGTGCAGTACACCATGTCCAAGAATAAACTCCGACAATATAAATAGCCCAAAGCACTCGCACATAGGTACAATCGAGTGCAGCTACAAAATTCAGCTACAACAGCTCAAAACTCCCTCGACACCACCCTTGCACTCACCAAATTCCAAAAGAACTCTGCAGCCTTGCCCCTTTAAGCCAAACAGCTCCCAAAATAGAGCCCAGTCGAGGCAGACATGCCTGCTTAAAGACATCAGCCTCTTCCTCTCTGAGTATCATTAACTGCATTTCTGAACAAGCATCTCACACTGCAAATCAAATGTGTTATTGATCTTCTCCTCCAGAACATTCAGCATCATAGAAGTGAGCTTTCCAACTGGCATTTTTATTTGTTTTTAAATGGAAAACAGGTAGAAATGCATACATGCGTACATTTTTGCACAGTTTCTCAGAATATAGGTAAAAACTTACAGACAAAGAGACCTTACCTGCACTTCATTGCTGCGCTGTCGGATGGCTTCCTCCTTCTCCTTGATCTCCTCCTCCACAGAGCTCTTCTCCCTGGGGTTCCAGCAAAGGAGACAGGCGTATTTAGCCACCAAGGAGAGCCCCGTCCCACCAAGCCCAAGCCAGCCCTCTAGTGAGCATGCTTTACCCGGCCCCTGAACCACAACCAGCTCCTCTCCCTCAGCCACCATGATGGTCTCCTCAACTCCCAACTTTACAGAAGAGAAAGCCGCATGAAGTCGTGCAGTGAGAGCAGGTGTGTGAGCACTGCGCTGTGGGCGCCTGTGAGGATAAGTGTTGGAGAAAGTGAGCATGTACTCGCTCAGTCAAACGCGTGGGAGATAAAGAGCGAGAAGCAGATGGCTGCTTCGGGGATGGAGGGGAAAGAGAGGAGGAGGGACGAGTGATGAGCCGCCAACCTCCAACATCTATCATTTGAGCCGTCCGTATGCTCATCCTTTCTACTTCACTTTTTCATGCATGCGGCAAGAGGGAAAGAAGAAACGGGTGTGGTAGAAAGGAAGCGTCATAACTTGTGCACAAAATAGCGCTCTCATTTTTATACAATTATGAAATTGTACTTCAGCTACCTTTAAACATGTGCTTGTGTTGAGTGCTGTGGTAAGGTGTCATATAAAACATTAGACACAAAAAAGGGCCTCACTGACATTTAATTATGTTAATGAATATAAATTACCACTATAATGGATTTTCTGCTAGTATTTTCTGCTCAAAGGAAAACTTACCAGAAACAGAAAATAAAGAGGAAGCACATAAAGAGGTAAAGAAAAAGATCCTGATAGATCTTTTTACTTAAACATGTTTTTCAGTAAAGGGAAAATAATATTTCCAAGTATTTTCTGCTCACTTGTTCTCTTAACCCTAGAACGCCGGGTGATTTTCACCCAAACAAATGCATTTACATAATTTTCAATATGTTGCATTTGTCTGAGTGTGGTGGGTCCCTGGGTAGCTTCAGCATTGCCTTTGATGGAATTTGGGAGCATTTTTTAGGGTCCCCCCATGGCACAGTTGAAAATAAAAGAAGACCACTCTAATTTGTCATGTGTTGTCATATTGATGTATTGATATGTGATATATTTTGATGACAAGTACTTTTAATTGGGTAGATTACATTGGGTAAAAATCACCCGGCGTTAGTGATGGTGTTATTATTTTTAGCGATAGTGTTCTAGGGTTAACCTCCTAGGATCTGGCATATGGACATCACATTTTGGGTTTTCTAAACCAAAATACAAAATTTTGCTCTACAAGGGCCTGATATCCTCTAACGAGGACATTATGCTGCCACTGTTCGATCGAAATTTAAAAGGAATGTCCTCATACGTGGATCTCATTTTTCTCAGAAACAAAAATCAGGTAAAAAAACAAAAAACTGGTAATTCTTTGTTTTTACATTCATCAGGTCCCAATCAGCCCAGATAACAAAGAGAACTTAAAAATGCATGCCATGAACGCCTTCGGGTCTTAGGAGGTTAAATTTGTTTTTGGTTCATTATTTTTCACACAACCTTAACAAAATGAACATTTTAGTTTTGTTGTGTAAAGAGACAAAAGAAATTATGACGCACTTTAACAGTTTAACATATTAAAAACACATAAAAGTATTTATCTGCCGTGATCCTTTTAACGCAGGCTTAAAATAACAGCTAAACTGTCAAACGAACCACCTATTTTAACTATTCTATCACTCAATGTACAACAAACACACAACTCCCCCGATAATCTACGCATTGCAAATGCAAAGTGAACTTCTCCTGCGTACCATTGCCAATTTCTACTCACCCATTAGCCTCAGCATCATTATCATCACTGCCAACCTCCTTATCCTGAACAGCAGGCTGCTGCCACATTTCGAAGCAGCTGCAAAGACGCTTCATCTTTTCAAACTCTTATTAACCAAAATCTGTCTGGAGGTGATTTCTAACTCAGTTTTCATCCTTCTTACTTCAAACAGCTGTCATCTTGTGTGTGTCTAAATGTGTGTGAGAGTCTATGTGTGTTTATTCAAAGGCAGAGGCAGGAGAAAAGTCCACTTTCTCACTTCTCCCTCTCAGTTTTCACGAAAAGGGAAGCTACACTCTGTAAAGTATGAAAATGAAATCCATTACTATGACAACAGCTCAAACCAAGACTCCATGTGCAAAGCATGCATGCAAATGTGCAGCTGCTGCAGCTTTTACTTAAAGGCACATGTGGCATTTAAGATCATGTAAAGTAAAAAGGCAACAGAAGGTAAAAACAAAGTCTGGAATCAGGTCATGTCACAGGATCTCTACTAAGCCAAGGTTATGACTATGACTTTCAGAAAAATCAATCAGCTTGTTTTTGAACCATTCTTTTTGCTTTGATTGCAAAGGCAAGCTTCAGGTTATGCACTGCTGCCCTCACATGGCCCTGTCTTGTTATAATTTTAAATCTATTGTTTTCTGAAACGCTGCAAGACATCCAGAGCCTGAGGTAGCAAAGCAGTCCCATAAGATGACATTCCCACCAACATGCTTCACAGTGGAAAGGTTTTAGTGGTTTTTTTGAATGACCATTTTTCCATTTTTGTCAAAAGGTGTAACTACAGTTGTCATGTTTACATAGAAATCTGTCCTGTAAGTGTTGTGGAACATCTCAGTGATCTTTGGGTTTTATTTGTGTCTTTCCGTTCGCACCATTTTAACTTTCTTACTGTGGAGACATGAACAAAGATTTTAACGGGTGACTGGTGCAGATGTTATGTTGTTCCCCTGGGTTTTTATTTTTAACCTCTGTCATGACTAAACGTTTTGCTCTCGGTACACTCGCCCAACCACGCCCACTCGAAGGTAGAGTGACAACACTACCATCACATCATTCTCCACACTGCTTGTTATGAAGTGATTGCCTACAAGGTCTTTGGAAATTCTTTTATAGCTTTTTGAGGCTTTGTGAATTTCTGTAACGCTTCTTGTAAGATCCAATAAAAGTTGTTATAATGGAGGTGAAGTTGACATCAACCAAACTTCATAAGGATGTGCAAACTCTTTCAGTAACCAGACTCTATGGTTTTATTTACAGGGCGAGACATTGCACTAACCTTCCAGTTCTCTCTGCTTAATTGGAACATCTGACTTAAAGTGGCTTTAGAAGTTGGTAGCGCTGAGCTTCCCTCTGAACTCTGAGTGATTGCAGAGTCTTCAACAAAGTACTATTATTTGTGTGTCATTATTTCTGTTGTTTGATTATGATTATGACTTAGATGACATTCAGGCAATGAAATAATCAGTGCAGATATCCTATGAATTGCAAACAGTTTACACCCTCACCAGGGGCGGATCTAGATACATTTTCTTCGGGTGGTATGGAAATCAAATAGCGTGGCAAAAATCAAAGCCATCTCTTTACATTTATGCAGGTGTTCTGTAATATGTATTATATATATATATATATAATTAAATATATAAAATAGAGTATACACATATTTCATATAAACATAGTCTGTAACTTTCTTACTGGCTTTAGCCCAAATAATCAAACATTTCAGTTCAGACCCTTCTCACTTCTTCAATCTCACTGTCAAGCAGCAGCTCGTCTTTTTAACCATCTGCTGCTGCAGTAACACAAGTGTTTATTATTTTCACTGGAACTCTGGCTGTGCTCAAAGAAGTGAGAGTGTTTCCACCCTGCTTACGTGAACCAGCAGAGGCTCACAAACACCCAGCATAAACCCTTCACCAACAATATAAACCACCAATAAAATTATCTCCACGGCTGTCACTCTGTTAATAATATGTTTGCTGTATTTTTTCTTTTTCTTTTAAATGTGAGGAGAAATGATTACCTTTGTAGTTCAACAATCTCGTTACTTAGTGAATCCAGCTCCTTGATGGCAGAGAAGTCGGCTGCTAGGTTAGCTGCATTGTTCTGGTGAGGACATGGAGGACAGAAGACACTCAATACCGCCAGTAAAGAGCAGAAACACCCACATTACTGACATGCAGATGAAAGTACTGGAGACCAGCAACTCATTACAACTCATAACACATAAGAGGTTACACATCGAGTCATCTACTGTTAGAGGCTCAACAGGCAGGGTTTGGGGAACAGTGGTTTTAAAAGCAGCGCCTAGCTGATATCACCTGGTTCTCTAATTTAAAAGACGATGGAAGCAAACTATTCTACTCATCATTTAAAAAAATCGAAAACGTCTTCAAGGCCTTGACAGAAAAACATATCCACAAAAACAGATAGTGATAAGAGTGCATCTCAAAAACTCAAAACAGCAACCTTTTGTTCTCATCAGCTTCCCTCAAAAGCACAAGGGCAAATAGAAACTAAATATCACATTAAAAATTTTGAATAAAACTATGTCAGATAACAAAAGAGGCAACCTGTTGAGAGCTTTGAGATGCACTAGAGTCTTTATAATGAAACACTCTCACTCAGGATTGTGTCAGTGCACATGAAATGGATCAAATGCAAAATGCAAAAAGACAAGGTAAAGAAACAAACTGCTGCAGAGAGAAGAAATAAAAAACACACATAGCTGCAAGCTTAAGAGAAAAAATACACAACACACGCAGGTACACATGCACAAACACACCAAGAGAAAAATATGTAAATGAAAGCCACAATTAAGACAAGCAGCATGATTTATATCTAACAGTGCTGATGCAATGGAAAATTATAATCAATAACTGCAAGTAAACAGATGGTGAAAAATGCAACCAGAGTATGTTTTAAGCTATAAAAAAAAAAAAAAAAAAAGAGAGCTTCTCCAATTGCTCCAATTCACTATCAATCTCGTTATTAAGGATCTTTCAATGTCCATGAGATCAATTTTTGTGCGCTTTTAATTCTTGAATTGCAAGCAATTGTGAAAAGATTATCACTGGAGCACAACCAACACTGGATTCAAACCCAATACTGAAATTTGTTGATTTACAAATCCGCTATATCGGCTGATTCCCCCCCTCCTCACAGACATAAACAGATTGACCATAACATTTCATATGTTTATAGCTATTAATGAGTACTTGCTAAAGTAATATGCCATGCAGTTTAAAAATAAACTTGTTTTATTATCACAGCAAGATGAGGATAACTCATTTATGCTCAGATCAGCTAGTTGTTGTTTGTGGTGTGGCCAAAAGGGAAATTACAGAGTGCCCTCTGGTGGACAAACTATGCAACATCAACACTCATAACACAGTTGAAGAGTGTTTCTCTCATCTTTACCTTACCTACACAATTTTAATTTATTGGCTGATATATCTAGAAACCGATATATGAGGAAAATGGCTAGTATCAGGCCCTTATTATTATAATAACAAAAGAAAGAAATACAGACAACCTGGAAGCATCGATGGTATACATTTGTAAACCTAGTTGACTTCCTTCTTAAGTTACTGCATTGACAAGATTTTCAGAAAACGTCATTTTTA
>VURO01028865.1:20768-44576 GCA_015108175.1 Pelvicachromis taeniatus | reverse complement strand
CAACATAAAAAAAAAAAAAGTAAAAACAAAACAAAAAAACACAAAAACAAAAAAAACAAATCATAAAAACAAAAAAACAAAAAAACAAAAAAAAAAAAAATAACAAAAGAAAGAAATACAGACAACCTGGAAGCATCGATGGTATACATTTGTAAACCTAGTTGACTTCCTTCTTAAGTTACTGCATTGACAAGATTTTCAGAAAACGTCATTTTTAATATGCTTACAGCATCAAAAAGAAAATCCTACATCGTCTCATTCTCAAGTTATTGTATTCCCTAACTGGATGTCCACGCCGCTTACCCGTCTGACCCGTGTGGTGACGAACTTTTTACTGCCGTATTAACGCGTTAACGCTGAGAGCACTAAATTATTCACATACTTGAGTGTTGAGAGCGACTCACCTGTTTGATGTTTTGTCTGTCAGACGGAGGAATCATCTCGGGGGACAGATTTTGTGGAGGGTCTATGCCTTTAGTCAGTTTCACATTAATTAGATAAAGCGCCAATGCAAACTGCTCTCGCGTCAGTTTCCCAATGTCTCCAATGTCACAGAGCTCCCTGGAAAGAGAAAAAAAAAAAAGCACACAGGTTACATAAGACAGTAACGATTTATCCTTCAGGCTGTGACTATTTTTGATGGCCAGGCTAATCATTATGTCAGGGAAACCAATACAGAAGCCAATCAGCCACATGAAGATAAAAATCAATAATAAGATCATCTGCTGGTTGTGTGTATGAACAAATACTGCAGTGCTGCATTTTGCACTATTCAATTATAGCAGAAACTATTAATATTTTTTTTTACTTTTCACTTACTGTCATCATCACATTTATAATAAAGTGTTAAAATAAATCTTTCACACATCGATTTATGAAGATTAATTAACTGAAGATTTAATTTAAACACAATTTTTCCCTCAAAATGTATTGTAGCCATGCTGTTGTTACAATGCAAAAGCACCTTATTTTCACACATTTATATATACATATATAAATACATACATACAGCTCTTACACCCTTTTCTGCAAATCATCCTGTAGCACTTCATGACATTTCCTCCTCTTTTTTCCCTCATTTATGTGAACAGAAGGGCAAAGTGCACAGGATGCCTTATGATGCACAAATTGCAAAGCTCTTTGAGATAAATACATAAAACTGAGAGCAGCTGATTCTTTAAGTAGAAGCCAGACAGAGGAGTCAAAGGGGGAGATTTTCGTGACTGTATTTACCAAATCCGTGCGAGTGTAGCAGAAGGCAGCCCAGTCTTGAGGAATATATCTCTGACTTCAGGTCCAGACACCAAGCCATCCATGTCGCCATCCGTCTTGTTGAACAGCTCATCGAACTTTGCCTTCTCTGCTGGCGATACTACCCACTGTACGAAAACAAACAACAAACTTAACCATGCTCCTCACCACCGCAGGAAGATTCAGAACAACTTACAGCAACGAGAGATTCACAAACCTTCGCACTTCCTCTAGTCTTTTTCTTTTGAAAAACACACTGAACTAGCCAGTTTGAAATCATTATAACTGTTGATGCACCAGTACAGTAGTAAAATAATACTTTTCAGGCACTGCACTCACAGGAGAGATGGAGTCTGTACTCACAGGGGCAGCTGCTGGTGCTGGGACAGGGGCAGGAGCTGGGGTGGGTTTAGGAGGGTGGGGCATTGTCTTAGAGCCAGTGTGGGAGGAGCGACTATCTTTGACAGAGGGGGGTGAGGGTAACAAGGGCATCACGGGAGGCACCGAAGGTTTTTTCCTCTTGGAGGGTGGCACCAGGGGAGGCGGTAGGGACATGGGAACAGGCTCTCCCTCTAGAGCTCTGTACACCAGATACATAGCCTGGGAAAGGGCAACAAAGTAAATCAGAAATGATTACCCAAGCATCCTGCAGTTCAGTCTTCACACTTCGTCGTCATGTCTTGGATCTTTTCGATTCAGAACTATAGGAATAATTTAAGAGCCTATAACTCAGCACATAGTTGAACAACCTAAACTGAAACCAGTTGTGAACAAATACTAAAACCTACATGGTTTCTTTCGTATTTGCAATATTAACTCTTGTCTTACCACAGAAAATTCATCTCTGTCCAACATGCCGTCTCTGTCTATGTCACTCAGCTCCCACACCTTCAACACACAAAGATATTATTGATGCGCATCAGTCATCACAAAAGTGCATGATGCAAAATAACAAGTGCCACACCGCTGACTCACTACAGATTCTCACTTCTATTCAACTCACTGACTTTTTAAAAATAGTTTCTGTTGACGCCTTAAATCGTCCATATTAAGATCCTGTGTTACTGTATGGTGTGGTTTCTATTCATCTTTCACTATTTTTGAAGCAATCACTTTGTCAGCAAATTAAACTAACGTCAAAGAGTCCTGTTTGAGGATCATACCCTGCCCAGGATGTCCACCGGCAATTTGGAGTTAAGCAGGACGGGCTTGACCTTGTCTCCCGACAGCATCCCTCCTACTGGGCCAAGACTATCAAAGATGGAGTCGAACTTCATTTTCTCCTCAGGCTGAAAGAAAAATTAAACAGCTGTACAATGAAAATCAATCTAATGGAGACGTAGACTGTTGTTGCTCCCTCCCTCAGGCTTCCTCAGTTCATGCAGCTGATCTCCTTCAGCATTACTCTTGCTTGCTTGGGTGGGTCAGATAAGGTCAGTCCTATACACCTGTCCAAGCCAACAAACATTCACACACCTTTGGTTTGATGAAAAACATCCAGTAATTCTTAGTCTTTCCTTTTCAACTTCAGTGGCGTTTTCTTCCCCAGTTTCATTGCTTGTAAATCTAATTTTGCAAGCTGCATATTGGCTTCATTAAAGCGTGTTGTGAAACTTGTGCTCCACGCCGCTGGGCTCTTTTCCTTCTCTTTTCTCAACTGCTCCCTTTAGGGGTCACCACAGTGGCTTGACATCTCAGCCTAGCCCTAGCATCCTGTGTCACACCAACCCCTCTGCACATCCACCTTCATAATATCCATGAATTTTCTGTGTTCTCTGCCTCTTTTCCTCCTGCCTGGCAGCTCCAAATTTAACATCCTTTGTCCAATATTTCCACCATCCCTCCTCTACACATGTCTATATCATCTCAGCCTTGATTCTCTTACCCATTAAATCATTGCCCCCCCAAAAAATGTGTTTATTGAACCTTCTGACAGTTTTAAAAACTGAATATAAATTCTAATTCTGTCACTCTTAATGAAAATCTGAGAATCTTCAAACAGTATAAACAGACACAAGACGCTAACCAGCATCTCAACAGCAGAGAAATTTTGAGCCGGCAGCTGCACAAAGACAAAAAAGGAAGATAATTTAGCTACTTCTGATTCACGTTTATTAACAAGTAGCACTGGCATTGCAGAGCTTTACATACTGTTATCATATTAACACGAACTTAATTTACTTGACATTTTAAATTATCACAATGACAAAAACAATGCTTCACTTAAGGTAACAAAAAAAGGAGATAAGATAAGGAAAACAGGAAAATTTAAAAGTCTCAACTATATTTAGACCAAAAGACAACACATTTGAGCATGCCTCACCTTGACAACCCAGGGAAGGTCAGCAGCCCCTCCTCCTGCTAACAGTGGGCTGCTGGTGTCATGCTGGAGATAAACACAAATATTTCTCTATTTCAGTGTTTGCATTAAAAATAGATTAAAGAATATTTTTAAAAGCTATGACCAAATACTAATAGTTGAAGCTGTTTGTAGTGAAACAAACACCTGTGAATATACCACATATCCACTGTATTGGACTTCAAATAACCAGCAGTGATTTTTAGAGCAGGCACAGGGTGGATTGATAGCACACAGGAGCAGACTTACAAATTTCGGGGGAGGAACAGCCACATTAAGACACTTGAGCGCCACCTCCAGGCCATTCTGAGCACAAGCCACTAGCCGTAGGGCTATAAAGAATTGCTAAGGGCAGAAGAAATAGAGTGACGTAAGCCTGGTGATGATGAACACACATTTCGGAAGGAGTTCACTTTGGAGCTACTTGACAGTGTGCTGGTACCTGCTTGTTAAGTGCACCCTTTCGTTCAGAGTCTGCCAAATCCCAGATCTAAGTTGACATTTACAGACAAAACATTTATTACCATCAATGAGAACATTAAAGCTAACAGAGAGTTGATGTGTCTCCACTCACCTTCCCAAGGACCAGGTCAGCCAAACCTGACCTCTTCAGGAACAGAGCTGCATCAGCTGCTGCCACTCGCCCACTGCCAGTCGGATCAACCTACACACACGCACACACAGTCATTGAAGTTTATATAATCTTAGAAACAATCAGTATAACAAGCTAAAATGCTAACAAAGACACAACTCTTAGCTTCAAGAAAAGATGGGGAGGCAAATAAAGAACAACTGAAAACCATGAAAATCAGCCCTGGAGCCTCTGAGTCATTTAAATCAATACTGGTAATAAACCAAAGCCATTTTCTCAGCAGTCTATTGGCTTAGTAGTCTTTCATGAGGCTCAAAGGGAGTGCTGCTGACATGTTGGGCAAAGGGAAACATTATTAATTCATAGAGATACTTCCTTTATTGGACACAGGCACTGAAACTGACAAAGAGAAGTGAGATCACTGCTCACTGCAAGACAACAGTATAAATGCTGGTTTAGTTTGTGTGCTGAAATTACAAAAACCCAATTCTCTCATTTGAAGATGTTTTTTATTTGCTTATCAACACCTCCATCCAGAGCAATTTAAAGCCAAGCCCAAGGAAATGAGAGTCAAACTATGTAGGTCATAATTTATATGTACACACATTGTAACCTATGGGAAAGACACAGTGGCATACCTGACGATAGTATTTGTCATAGATGGGGTTTCCACTGGAGAGCTGTTTAAGGAGAGAAAAAGAGGAATAAAAACAGTTAGGAGATTTTTAAAACACAGTCACACACCTGTGTCATTTTTACCCAAATTCAAAAATGGCCCTTACAATAACCTAACACTAATCTTTTAAATGCTTTTTCAAAGTTAACTCAAACAAGAGTTTGACGGCTACAGAAACAGCGTCATCCACTGAGCCACTTAGTATACCCACTGGCTAAACATGTTCAAAACAGCTAGGTAAAATGACTTAAATGACTCATTTAGTAGACTGGGCAAAGTAGGTTTCTGACAAGACTTGTTTTACCATTAAAGACGCCACAGTGTGAGTGCAAAACCATAAAGTTTATAATGGTCTTAAACTTTCCCACTTCCAAGGCATCAAGTTTGATAAACTAAGCACATCAAATATTGTGTAATTTTGCTTAGGAAAATCCATATTTATGCAGCATTGTTAATTAATTACCACAATTTCTCACTACTAAAATGGGGCAGCTATTCTGTCTTTTTTAGTTAAAAAAAGAAAAAAGTCTGAAATGCTGATGTACCTGAGCTGTCTATCTGATCAAAAACAAGCAACAACATAAATATATTTAATTTATACAAAAACAAAACTGTTTAAATGTCAATAAGGCTGAGAACATATTTGCCATTTTCACTGTTCCAAATGACTGAATCTGTTTTCAATTAATCAACTAACTGTTTCATTGAAAAGCTACTCTGCATTTACACGTAAAGATCTGCACAAACACTCTGGAGAATGGATGGATGACTCAAAATACCCCAAAAGGTTTATGCTGAGTTGCATGCAGGGACAGTGATAACTTTTGTGATAACTTCAGGATGCAGGCTACATTTCCTGGGGCCCCCTGGTCAGCTTTAGGCATTTACAACAAAGCGTCACTCTGAAGGCAACAGCTAGTCCGCCCTTCTGTCATGTCCTCCCTAAACACCCCTCTTTCCTTTGTTAAGAAAAATGTCTACTGTTGGACTAAAGAGGAAATAAAGCAGTGCTTCCTTATTTGTGTAACTGAAACTGACAACTGGTTGTTTGGTTTCAAATTGGCAGGTGCAAGGAAGGGAGGAAAAGGATGGACAGTAATTGTTTCAAGTGTGAATCAACCAGGGAGTGGCTAGTGAAGGGAGTTTAAAGCTTTTAGAGACATGTGAAATTACTCTCTACAGTAAAACAGAAGGAACACAGTGCAGACTTAGATCTGACACAGAAAACAACTCACACACACAAAGACAAAAAAGCATAGTTATCAGCCAGCTTTTTCACCCACCAGTTTACAGTGAGATAACTGTTGACACACACATATCTTTTTCTAGTCAATGCAACTTCCCCCCCCCTATGACACACAATAGTGTGCCTGGGACTGTTGGCGTCTGTAACACTGTGGCCTTTGTACTGGTGACTTTAATTGAGCACTGAAAAAACACCCCTCAATCATCCTCCAGCTAGCCCATACAAAACTGCAGCAGATAGCCAGAAACATCAGGGCGCAGGAGCTGGCGGGACAGGCTAGACTGTTCTACAGATTGTAACCACCCATGGTAATAAAGCACACTGATGTCGCTATCAACACCAAACATGAGGCGAGTTTGGGGATTATCGGGCATCTGACAGGAACACTTACAACAAGCACTGGTGCCTGACAGGCCAATGAACTCCCACAGCTCACAGATAAACACAGGTTTTAAGTCATTTGAGAGACAAGGATCTCAAAGCTGCTGTTGGCAGGGAACTCCTGTCTGTTGCTGGAGGTAACGGCAGCTCAGGTAACAGGTCCACGACTGAAACCTGCCCGTAGCCTTCTAAACAACACAAACACATTCTGACGCTATATTATTAAGAACTTAATTTAGCTAGCAGCAACTGTGCAACCTTTTACGACAGTAGAAGTGGCTAGTGTCTTGAACAATTCACTTCCTCTTGCTAGTTGCAACATAACAGCTAACGATATGAGGAGTTTTCTCTATTAACTATTTGTTAACAGCAGCAGCTAACTGGCTAATTGTTAACGCTGTTCACTTTTGAAAGGTCAAAGGGGGGGAAAAAACACCAAGCCAGTCACCGAAGCATGTTTACTTCTAATAATAGCAATAACCAGTCTGCCTATTCAGTCTAACCATGTAACAAAGCTACATA
This sequence comes from Pelvicachromis taeniatus, assembly GCA_015108175.1. NCBI lineage: Eukaryota > Metazoa > Chordata > Actinopteri > Cichliformes > Cichlidae > Pelvicachromis > Pelvicachromis taeniatus. The sequence goes on along the minus strand of VURO01028865.1, from coordinate 37,549 downwards.
AGCTGAAAGGAAATTCAACACATAGGCTACAAGCTTTACTGTATATAGCTTGGGTGCTTTATCAGAGGAAAACAATGTTAGCAGAGGCTGAAGTAGCAGAAATGTGACAGTAGAGCCACAGCAGAGCCACACATGGGCAGCCCAACACCCAAATAGCCTGCAGCAAACCGGGGCAGCACTAAATACGATTAGAAAACACCCGAAAGGAAACGAGGACGAGTAGCGCTAGCTTAAACGGTTTATCTCAACTTTGATAAAGCAGCTCTAAAACAGCCCAACACTGGTCACAAACTAGCTGTTAGCTAGCAGGCTAGCTAGCTAGCTACGCCCTTACGCAGTCCCCAAAGAGATTAGGCAGAAACTTTTCCCAGTCACAGCAGGGCTAAACTTCCAAAAGAGGAACCAGCATCAAAGAAAGACCGCGATTCTTTCAGCCAGATTTAACCGACGCTGCCGAAACATCTCCGAGCGTAACAGGCAGAGGGCAGAAAGCGTTTGCTGTCGTTATATTTAAGTTGTAAGACAGTGTTACCTGAGTAAGAGACAGACTGGAAGCCATAGTGTTTCTGTTTCCCACCGCTTTCACACTGCGGTGACGCCAAGCAGCGATAGAGGCCGCTGAAAACCCTGAAGCCAGACCTCAAGCTCAGGGACCGACCTCCCCTCAGTGCTTCACCATCCCTGCATTGAAGTACACAAATATTAAAAGCCAAGGTTTGCAGAGATAAATAACAAATAAAGACTAGAAAAACCCCACTCTGTTCATTTCTTTACTTTTAGTTCCGTCATTTTGCTATTGTAATTAATTTTTCTATAGGTCACTTTTAAATATATTTCATGTTTTTAAGGGCCTAATGTATTAGGCATTTAAAATATATAAATAAATAGAATATCTACTGCTACCAAATACATTTTGTAAGTTGAAATATTAGTAATACACGGCAATTTTTTTAAGTCTAACTTTTATGATCATCCATCCATTCACATCCGCTTATCCTTTTCAGGGTCGCGGGGGGCGCTGGAGCCTATCCCAGCTGTCTTAGGGCAAGAGGCGGGGTACACCCTGGACAGGTCGCATTTTGTTTCAAAGTAAAATAAAATTGACGAAAATTGAACTGTTAAAATCTGTCATTTTGTCTGTCAGTCTGTTTGGTTAATGGAAGGAAGCAGAACTGCCCAAGTTGCTAAAGTAGTTCATTTCAATCCTGCTATATCAGTATCATATTAGTGTGTATAGTTAGTTGCAACTGTGAAATCTCAATTTAGCTTCGTATTTTCATATTAGTTTTTATTATTTTTCTTAGTTTTGCATTCTTGTTTAAATCTGAATGACAATTTAAAGAAAATTCTAATAAGGCCGCCAAAGCCTCATCAGACAGGTTTTGTTCACCTAGTCTTAGTTTTTGGTTGTAGTTTTATTTAACAGTAATAACCTTTGTGAGTAGAAAATAAAATACTGATAAAAGGAGAAGATTTCAATTTAAATTAAGCTGAAGTATACCCAAGTACTACACCACAGTACTTTCAAGTAACCTTTGATGAGCCAGGTGAGCAGTAAAATTCAAATGATTGCCAAATTAACATTCATCCATCCATATTCCTCTGATGTGGCCTGTCCCAGTTCTCATGGGTTGAGAGAAACCCTCACCAGGTCATCAATGATGCTCACCTTCATAATAACCTACATAACCTACCTAATAACAAATTAATTCAGAGTCTTTGGACTCTGGAAGCTGGAGAAAACCCACCAGGGGGAAAAGGGAGAACAGATAAATAACATGACACGCACGCACAAAAAAAGACACAAAATTCACAATGATCTTTTCATCGTTTTCTTCTGGCTGATTTATTGGACAGATCACCTGTCTTTGTTTTTATTTCACACAGCAACACAAAAATCGCCCCACTTCATTTACTACCATTAGTACAAAATGTCTTTTACAAAAGGAGCCTCTGTCAGACTGTTGGGACAGTGTGTTGGGGTACAGCAGTGCAGAAAACTTGGAATCAAAAATCAGGAAACTAGACGTACAGGTCAACAGTGAGGGAACCTAAAGTGTGTGCGTACCAAACGACTGGCAAATGTTCTGCTACTGAAGTGGCCTTAATGTACATCCTAAGGTTGAGTAGAGTTTATTTAGACACACAAAGACTATAGTATGTGCACTGAAGTGGAAAAAGTGTTACCTATACAGTACAAAACTATGCAAGGGACTTCATCTTAAAGCACTTCATGTTACCATCCCACTGCAGAGGGATTTTTCTTTTTCTTTTTTAACTTTTGATCAGGTTGTCAAATATATAATGTTAGTCCTACTGCACTCTGGTTGCCATGCCAATAGTCCTCGTTTGAATCAGCTAGTGGAAACAGAAGAAGGCAAAATAACCTGCATGACAACATCTAACCCTATCTAATCCTTCCAGCCCGACAGGAATGAGTGGAAAAATAAATGTACAAAAATAAAAAATTAAAGGCAAACAAAACACATGAGGTAAACCAAATGTTTTCCTGGTACCACCACCTCCATACCAAATAAAACTTCTCATGTCACCACAATATTACACTTCATAACAACCCAGATTTTGTAAAATGTAAATGACAATTCACACGTTTGTGTTAAAATGTTCTGGTTTTGACATTCATTTTGACATTAATTATGTTTATCACTAGTCCTCATTTTATAATCATCATTATTATAGTAGTAGTAGCACATGGAAACAAGAAACAGAACATTTAATTGCCCTTTTCTGACCGATCACCTTGCTTTGTAAACAAAGAAATGGAAAAAGCCCTTCCCACCCAGCCCCCACCCCAGGGTGTCAGTCGTGAGGGTCTCAGTCTCCAGCCTTATTCCAATGGCCCACTGACACAGTCTGAGCAGTTCCTGAGTTTATAACTCATCCTTGAGGTTTGAGTCTGTGCCTTCATCCTCCTCTTCCTCCTCCTCCTCTTCCTCGTGCTCTTCCCCTTCTTCCTCCTCTTCGTCCTCCTCATCCTCCTCCTTCTCCTCTTCCTCCTCGTCCTCCTCCTTTGCCTCTTCTCTCCTCTTCTTGTTCTCCTCCTCGCGCTTCTTTCTCTCCTCTTCCTCTTGGCTTTCCTTCATCTTCTTCTCAGCATCCTTGAGAAAACGGGAACAATGCAAATAAATATATAAATCTATCTAAAAAGGTCATTCCTTTTTATTAGTGTTGACACTGACATGAACTTAGAATTAGGATTACAGAGTACAGGGCTAAAACTAGCATACCTTAGCTTTGCCCCATGTGTCGTTGCCAACTTCCTCTGCCAGGTTTGGATCATTTGTGATTAGAAAGTTATCAAAGATAGTCCCAGACTTGACCTGCAGCCAGACACAAGGGCAATGCATATTTTGCTATCAAATCTTTAAAGAAAACAAAAAAGCACAATCCACAAACTCAAAGAGCTGCCCAGTTACACAGCATTTCAAGCATTTCTCCCTGGAAACATTTGCATAGCAGCTCACACAATACAGAGCAAGTAACTGTATTGCTGGATTAATGTAAATAGTTTTAAAATATTTAAATAAATTTCATTATGCATTAAGATGTAAATACACATTCAGCTTACCTGCCACAGGTCGAGCCCAATCACCCCGACACTGTCGTATTTATAGATCTCAGAATCGGCCGTGTACTCTGGGTTGTCAATCTCAGGGTGGACCCACTTGCCCTTGTAGGCAGGGTTGTCGATCTCTCTGGGCTTCCACTCACCCTGCAGACAGCAAACAGACACAGAGAAACCGGGGTTAAAACATGATCCTGAAATCTTCTACAGCTAAAGATTTCTATCAGGAATAATTGCACTGCATTAGCTGCAGTATGTGGAGCAGAAAAGTAAAAGAGGTATGACAGTGTAAATATTTTAAGATAATATTCCAATCCTGTTCTAGGAAGCTCACTGATGTGCAAAGCTCAGAAAAATACCACAAAGTAAATACTGAGCTGTGTGCAACAATAGAGTGGTGGGGCTTGGTCTGCGGTGCTGCTGCAGGGGAGGCGGATGTGCCTGAGCGCCATCCGCAATCTCGCCTCGCCACAAAAAATGGGAACTGGATCCTCTCTTTATGATGTTGTCGTTGGCGTGTATGTTCGCTGGTGACTGGAAAGCGGCGGCCGCATGTTGTAACAGCAACCGATTGGTAATAAAATATGCTGAAAAGCATGAACATGTCATCAGGTGGATCTTTCACAGTGGTGTTTCTCTTTCATCAGAGACCGCCTGCCGAGCTGCTGGGGAGCCACGGCTCATGGCCACGACTGCTGCACCACCACTGCTTGCCACACGGGTGGGCCCCAGACCCACTTCGTCATTGCCACCGCTGGACACGCGGGTGGCCAACTAAACAGACACCTCCCTGTTGATGGGCCAGGGGCCGGGGTCGTCGACGGTCAGGGCCAATTCCCTCTCCCGCTCGAGGGGAGGGGGGAAGTAGGTTCAGCCAGATGGCTCTCCAGCCTCAGCCGAGCGATGGGGGTATTTGGTGGGCGTGGTCTATGGTGACCTTGCAGGGGAGGCGGACGCACCTGAGCAACATCCTCAATCACGTCTCGCCAGATAAAATAGGAACTGGACCCTGTCATTATGATGTTGTTGTTGGCTTGTATGTTCGCGTGTTGTAACAGCAAACGAGTGGTAATAAAATATGCTGGAAAGCATGAACATGTCATCGGGTCCGCTGTGGTTCATTTACAAATGGGAAAAAATAAGCAGTAGTTGACTGCATGAAGAGTAATAATCACTGCATATGCACCTTGTATTCGGGGTTTGTAACCATAGGTGGCTCCCACTCTCCATCCATCTCATCATCCCAGTCATCTGGCTTCTTGGCATCAGGATCTGGGATGTTCTCTGGCTTTTCCCAGTCCTGCAATGAAAACAAAAACAAACAAAACATACATTTAAAACATATCAAACAGGTTTTAAAAATTTAAACTGTGTTACACATGTGAGACAAGTACTATCATTAAAGAGATGCCCAAAAGTAGGTAATAAAAGAGGCAGAGATCTGAAAGAAGGCCAGGTCATGCTGACCTCAGGTTTCTTATCGTCAGGGTCGGGAATCTTCTCCCTGTCATCCCAGTCCTCTGGCTTTTTGGCCTCGGGGTCCTTGATTTTTTTGGGTGGGAGGAAGTCCCAGTCATCCTCCAGATTGCCAGATTCAACCTTCTTATTGTCTATCTTAACCTCATAAGTGTTGTCAGGGTTGACAATCAATGTGTACAAGTGGGTGTACTCATCATCCTGCAAGGCAGAAAAAAATGAATATCGTTTGAAAAAGCGTGCTGTCAATACATGCAACTAACAGCATTTTAATATGTAGTTTATTTTTAATTGTTTAAGCTGATGTGTCCTGATTGTGGCAGCTTTTTATTAGAACCACCTTTCCTACTTAAACCTGAAAACATGCGTCACCTTGCACCGGATGTCCTTGTTGATCAGTTGGTTCTTGCCTTTGTAGTTGAAGATTACGTGAACTTTCTTTGTGCCAGGGCCGCAAATATCAGGACCTGAACAAGCCCACAAAAACAAAGTGACGGTGAATGTCCGTGTATAACAGACAGACACTGCTCTGTTTACCCAACAAAAGTAAATCCAATTCAGACACCATGCTTTGGTCCACTTACCAAACATAATGTTGTAGACAGAGTCTCCGTGCATGTCCTCCTGGTTGAGCTCAGAGGGGAATAGTTTAATGTAGCCTCCGCCACAGTCGATACTCTGCTCGTGTTTCACCGAGAACTGTATGACTAAAGGCTGGCCCTTGTTGCTGAAGTCATCAAAACGGGCTGACACTGCATAAAAACGAGCATCCTGGCTTGTCTGCAGACCTGCAGAAACAATGGTGTCACTACAGGGAAGATCAAGCTAAACCAACTCGTACTCCTGTTCTTTCTTAATTAAACAGTACAGATTAATTTACTTCTTTTGCTGTCTCCTCAAGTTGAAGAACAGAGAGGGAGACGGCTGTGTTGATACTGGCAGAGCTCCGTGAGGAGCAAACACTTACACGCCTCTGACAGCAGGTGTCCGACAGGGTAGTACAGTGTAATTATGCAATACATATCAGAGCCTTCCTGCTTACCTTTGTCTTTCTCTTCATCGCCGTAGAATTTCCCAGCAGTCAGAACAAACTTCCCATAATCTGACTTGTGCTTGGATTCCACCCAGCGACTCGTCCAGGCATCTGCACAAACAGGTTCAGAGTCAGCTGTCCAGCAATCACAAAGACAAGACTCACAAAACTCTCTGCTAATCTAGTCTCAGATACTGATACAGAGTGTGTGTGCGCGTGTGTGTGGGTGGGGGGCATACTGCGGGATTTTGTGATTGCCTTCACAGATGAAAGAACAGGACAGCTGGGAGAAGGAGGGTAGCAGTAAATGACCAGGGGAGAGATGTGCAGCAGTGGGGGGAGGGGGGCAGACGCGGTGTGATAATAGCTTTGAGGGGTGGGAAGCAGAAAGCACGGAATATGAATATATGAATGAATGGATGGATGGATGAATGAACGGTTGGTCTTCGGGACTAAACAGCTGACGATGCATTCCAGAAATTGCGGTAAAATCATTGGAAATAATCGTAACAATTCATATGCATATCGATATGCGGACATGAAAAATAGCCATGATTCATCTCAGTCAGCAACACATCATCTTAAAGATGTACAGCAGCAACAAATAAAAGCAAGCACTTAAATCATATCTGTGTAATGTTGTGTGAAAGAGCTCACCGCCGTCTTCAAATTGCTCGCGGAAATAAACTGTGGACTCGGCCAGTACAGATGCAGCCGACACGGCCATCAAAAGCAGGCACAGTGCTGTCATGGCGACGAGCTGAAGCAGCTAACCAATTACAAATTAAAATGCCAGCGAATAAAGATTTCTTTCTAAATAAGGTGAAGCAGCGTTGTCTGTGAGTGCGGTATCCCCATACAGTGATGTTACAGACAGAACCACCGAGACGCTGCCGCTTCTCTCCTCTCGCCTCGGAACAGATGTCTGAATCTGATTGGACGACGGTTGCTAACCTCAATAAGGAAGCGCTACCGCTTACAGCCAATCAAAGAAGAGAAAATCCGGACGAATACTTTCTGTAGCCAATGGGAGCAGACCACGCGTTTGCCTGATACACGCCCAAAGGATGGGTGATGCGCCGTGGATGAATCACATGCAAGGGGAAAAATGCAATATCAGTAACAACCCGAGTATATCTAAAGCTAAACAGCCTACAAACGTACACACAAGCGCAAAACAGATTCACTGTAAAGTAACATAAAGACACTGTTGATATCCAAATTCTGGTTGTATAGTCATCCTGCTCTCTTCTCTTCTTCCTCTTTTGAGCACCACTTTTTTGACTTACCTGCTAAACATTAAGTACAATTCTGTCGTCCTAACCATGCTATTACACACTATAGAAGCTTGTTTCCGCAACCAGTGGCTGTCTGTAAGTCAACCTTTCAAGTACAGTACAGTAAGTCTTGAAAGTAAGTTGAAATTTTGAGACAATAGCTTGAATATTTGACTTAAATCTGCCTGGAATTTATTATTGTCAGTGATGGAAACAAGCTCAATTAAAAAAATAAGACACTGAAAAAAAAATTGTTGCATAGTTGATGTCAACAAGTTCATAGGGAGCAAGTACAAGTAATTTAGTTCCCAGCATGCCCCTCTGCTATCAAAACATTTCAGAGTGTAAAATTACTGGGTACATTTTTGCAGAACTGAAAATGTATAGAGCATAAAAAATGTAGGCTTTCTCAAGATAGAATCATGACTTAAACATATAGTGGTACTCCAGTCCACTTTACCGTAATCCTGTAAATATAAGTACCTAGTATTACATAGAGGAAGGCTCTCTAAGGTAGTTTTTTCAACTGGGTCCCAGGCACTGCCCTGCTTGCCATATTTGAATTTAATTAAAACATTAACTGGGTGGCTGTAGCTCAGGTGGTAGAGCAGGTCGGTGGTTCGATCCCAGGCTCCTCCAGTCTACATGCCAAATATCCTTGGGCAAGATACTAACCCCATGTGTACGGCAGCCTCGCCTCTGTCAGTGCGCCCCAGGGCAGCTGTGGCTACAATGTAGCTTGCCATCACCAGTGTGTGAATGTGTGTGAATGGGTGAATGACTGAGTGTAATGTAGTGTAAAGCGCTTTGGGGTCCTTAGGGACTAAGTAAAGCACTATACAAATGCAGGCCATTTACCATTAATGTGCAGTCAAATCACTGAAATCGACAATGACTGTTGTTTAACCACGTTTTTATTTCTTTAAACCATGTCTGACAGGTTCACTCTGTGTTCTTGTTGTGATGTGACCCTCAGCTTTGAAGCAGACTGTGTTGTTGATAGATGAATTATACCAACAAAAGACTAAAACACACCATTAAGTAACAACTGTATATTAAGTAACAGTACAGTAAAACCCATTAAATGTTTGTTTTTTTTCATAAAACAGAAGTATGTAAAAAGGTGATTTTTCAGAAGTCCATCACTTTAGAGACATAGTCCTTCACAGTAAGAACTTCAAGTAACAATTCCATCACCACTGGTCCTTGTACGCTCCTTTTAAAAGGAATAAAAAAACCAAACAAAATAAAATAACAAGTGCACATTTAGAGTATTCCACAAAACTAATCTGGTCCAGCAAAATGTTCAAATATGGCACAAATGATATTAATAAATAATCTGTGCTGAAACAAGCACAATGTTTGACATGTGACTAGTAACACATGAATTACAAACGCATATGAACACAAACAACAGTGAAAGTCTGACTTTGGCCAAGGGGATTAGATATAAATAGTGAAAAGGAAAAAAAAAATGTCTCCCTCTGTGCCATACTCTGCACAGACCCCATTCTTCTTCTCTCCTTTGTCTTGACAGGATTCAAACCAGGCAGGTGAAGAAGAGCAGCCACACTTCCTGTGAACACACTTCCTGTGACGCTGCCCGTCTCTGCAGGCTGGGTCACGCTGCTCTGCCCTCTAATCCTGGATCTGCCCTGATGTCTGGCCTTCTGTGAGGGGACCTGGACAGACACATGTTGCATCTGTGGGGGGAGGGGGAAGTATGCAGTGCAGAGCAAAGAAGACACATCTCTGTGGCTCTGTATGCAGATGGGCTGGTAAAGCAATCTTACACCTCCTCCAGGTCTCTGTTTCCTCCCCACTCTAGGGAAGAAAGAAGTTGATCCTCTGAGGTATCGACTTGCATCCTTGGGCTGAGAACAGTCTCTCCTCTTTGGGAACATACAGCATTGCCTTGGCCACCTCATCCAGTGTGGCTTCATCTGTTTCCAGACCTCGTGCTGTGTAGGCGTCCCGTGCACAGAGCTTAATGTGACGGTACTCCAAAGGCAGAAAAGGCACAAAGAAGTCAATCAGGTGACCAGACATCAGCTCACTCTGAGCAAAGCCACCTGGGAAATAAAAAACAAACAAACAAACAAAAAAAAACACGAAATTGAAACATATTTAAAGTTTTAACAATGATTCTTTTCTATCATATACTGCATATAAATGATGGCATTAATGTAGCTTTCTTCCAGGTATGAAAAGTAAAGCCAGTGTTCTGTTTCTAATGGTCAGCATGGGGGGATTCCTGAGGTCGTCTGTAGGGGAAACAGGCCCTCAGACCTCTTGGTCTATGACCTCAGTAATCACTTTCCTGATCATTTTGTAACCTAAAAACTAGCTTAGATTAAAAAAAACAAGGATAAAACATGATATGCTTTACCATGTGATTAACAATGTGAGTAATTAAGTAACCAGTGAGTGTCCAAGATCCACCCCTCACTCATGAGTACCAGATTCAAAGATGACCACTAAGATTGAGGATTCACAATAGGACCTCACTAACAAATAGGTAACATTATGCAGGGGAAAACTGTTTTTATATTACTATAGCACCTTTCAGCAAATAATTTCAAGCCACTGAGCAACCAGAACACCTGAGTAACTTAATCCACCTGCCACTAAATCCACAAACGACAGAAAAAAGGTTTCGCTTCTTGCCGAGAGACGAATGGCTCAAAGCTTAAAAAAATCCACCAAGCAACTTTTAGAAAAACTTGGCTTTATTGCTCACCTTGAGACTCCATCGTTTCGGCTCGCAGCCGATGCTCCAGGTCTTCCATACCGATGTCCTCTCGATTTTGGCCAGAGTGCCAGAAGTCCAGCGCTACGTCGTTGATTGTTGCGCCACCAATGTTACTGCAGTGACAAGAGCAAAAACACAGCATTATATGTCTACAGCTGCCGAGCCTCTCGGTGAGACTTGATTATTTCTGGTTTGGTAGTAAAGTCATGTCATAAAGTTTCTTTAATAAAGGTTGCTCTTAGATAAATGATCACAGTTTAAAGATGGCCACATTTTTGTGTTCGGGATCTTATTCCTATTCTTTGCTGCATCACGTCTCTAACTGCTGAGTGAAAAACTGCGTTTTCTATTTTTGACTGAACAGACTTGTTAGTCAGGGCAAATCTGACTTGAGTAATTGAAAACATGAAAAATCCATACAGAAGGCTAATGGAGACAGAAGGAGCACCATCCTTCACCACTGATGAGCTGCCAGGCTATCTGGACAGGAAGTGCAACACATTCTGATAGGCAGAGAGCTTTAGAGCTTCACCAGACTGTGCCTGAAATAGTCAACTGACCTGAGGAAGAGGAAGATGGCCCTGCGGTAGGTGACCCCATCTACGTTGTCATAGTGATCCATGAAGGGCTTGATTGCGTCGATGAGGCCCGGATGAAGCTTTTCGGCCTCATCGAAGATGAAGAGCGTCTGAGGGCAGCGCAACACCATGTCTCGAATTGCTTCTCTGAGCTGACCCTGGATTTCATACAACAAAAACAACCAAACAAAACAAATTACAGCATCAAAGATGAAAACATTTCAGAGATAACATTTAAGCTAAAAGCTGATTATCATTTCCTTTCAAGATTCATATATAAAGATATTAAACTGTACATAAGATATTACATAAACAGAGATAACTTAAACCATCAGCCATAATTACATAAGATGATTTTTTATCTAGAATGTTTTAATCGTTTTAAAAGAATATAAAAATGTGCCACTTTGTAAATGTTCTTTAAAAGAACTTGCCCTTTTATATGCCATACAGGTTCAGTGGGAGGCTGTACTACAACACGTAGACACATTAAAGTCCAAATTTGCACACTCTGCGGACTTTGAGGGCATGAGGGTAAAGGTTTTCCTGTGAACTATACCTATTTATATTTGGATAATTCTGTACTATGTACTATGTATTAATACTATGTAAACACATTTGGAAATCCACTGCAGTGATTGTGAAAAAATGTACTCAAATGAGACAGAGATGGCACCTCTGACCTGGTTGGACAAACGCCAGGTTCCAAAAATCCATTTCTCTGAGTATATGTGTCGTAGCATCGGTGTTGACTTAAAGCATCTGTCCAAACCATGACTGCTATCACTCTTATGATGAATTACAACATACAGAATAAATATCTAAGTAGGCAAAGTTTCCAGAGAACACAGGTACATATTCCTGGCACAGGACAACCATCGCCGTGCCAAGTGGGCTCACCTTGTACGTGTCCACCAGCCTGGCGTGCGGAAAATGGAACGGAGCGATGAACAAACGGACACACTCGCTCTTCACCCCATCCCGGTACAAGTTATCAGCAATGATCCGGGCCACAAAGTTCTTGCCTGTGCCAGACCAGCCGTGGAAGGAGAGCGTCAGGGGCTTGTTGGACTCGGGGTTGTTGATGAAACCCTGGATGGCTTTCAGAACCACAGACTGAGCCAGATGTTGCCCGTGGAGCTTCGTCTGAAGGTCTCTTGCTAGACCTGCACATGAAACCATAGATTTTTTTTTTTTTTTTTTAAAGGCAGCGGCAAAAATTAATAAAGTGCTCTGTGTTAACAGGTATACTTTTAAAGTATGCACATTTAAAATATGTGATATAGCCATAAAAAAAAAACGTAAAGGTATTAAAGAGCTGCATCAGTAAATCAAGTGTTTCATGCATCATGTGTAGATTTTTTTTAAAGACTATTAAACCCATGAATACACACTGAAAACACTAAGTGATATTATACACTCTAACATGTGGGCACGTGAGAAACTGAGACTGTTGAGGAGGGCTCCAAAAAATAACCTTATAGTCAGATAAAGTTAATATTAAGAAAAAAGGAGTTCAACCTGTTAGTGCAAACCTCCACAACAGCCTCACTTTCTCAATTTATTTGCCCACCCCGGCTCTAACACAGAGCAATCTAGTGTTTCACTATTCAGTGAACCAAGAAGTTAAACTTACTGGTTCTGTGTCTACAGGTACATGTTTGACTGACTTATCCCAGAATCTAACCCGATTATTGTCAGCTGTAAAGATGCATAATGTGCTACCACCCTGACACAGAGTAGAGAGGAACCTGGCACTGAGGATAAAGCTCTTATAAGACAGTGAGTAACAGTGTGCGCAGTGGTAAGTGAATTCACCAACAGACAATTAGAACAAAATAAATAAGAAGGACAATTAGAGTAAGGAGGGGAAACGACCACCACACGCTTGGGGCAAAGCAGGCAGGCACAGAGCAGAAGCGTGATACCTGTGATGTTGTTGGTTATCCTGCAGTCTCCGGACTCACAGCACTGACCGAGGCTACAGTACCACTGATGCAGCAGGCTCAAGTAGTCCTGAGGAAAACCTGCCCAGATATCCCTGGTGGGAACTGCTCAATCACAAGAGCAGGGCGAGAGAAGTCCGTGTTTATAACAGTGCACTAACCGCAAATGTGTCAAAACGAATCGAATTCGTTATACTGAAATGGTTTTAATTTCTTGTCCCATGTCTTACCTTGTTGTGTGGCATCGTCCTGATTGGGCTGACACTCCCCCTCCCAGATATTACAATAAATATAATTAAAATAGTAAGTAGAGACGTTGCTAATGCTATCGAAATGGAAGAAGTCGGCCCGCGCCGAGAGAGCCCAGAGAAGCAGGAGAAACCACCGCGCAGACATCGCGAACAGGCTGACGTGAAGCGGTCCAAACGACATAGAACAAGAAGTCCCGTTTCTGCTCTCCCATTTATCTGAACCCGGTGGTCCTACGGCGGCCTGCTTTGAGTGGGACACCCCGCCCCCGACAACCTCTCCCTGGCATATACTGTAGCCAAGTAGGGGCGCTTGTTGTGTGGTTCGCCCGGGCGCGCGGAGGGGCGGTTACTACTTCATTTTCTATCGCTCACATCACATTTGCTTGAAGCCATTGAATGTGAGCGAAGCCTGTAGTAAAATGCAATTCGGCAAACGTCACGCTAGCAACGTAACGAGAGGCTTGCGTGTTAATTAGTAACCAATGGTCAGCAACGATTGTTCCTGCTCCGCAGGTAGATATTCCCGCCCTCAGCTCAGCAAGTGAACAAAATAAACTCAACTTTTTGGTTACACAGCGTCACTTCCGGCGACGAGTCGTACTTTAGTTCTGTCACGATCCTATTTACTTTTCAGTGGCGTCATTAACCAGCACTACACTGTTTACGCATTTGGTTTAGCCATTATACAAATCAATAAGTCATGATTTGGTGCTCTTGTACACATTGCCATCACCAATTGAGAGAAGGGGAGGGGAAAATAAAGCCACAAAATTGTCATAACAAGCATTTTATTACATTTCAAATTGACATTGATAGGATCAGGTCACAATACAGAAGTATTAGCATGAGCAGGGTGTGAAAACTGATTTCCAGATGTGAAAATATGTTCATATAACATCACTTTCCAGCTTTTGACATGGTGCCAGACTGTAGCATTTAGATTTATGAGGTGCCAACTTTTGAATGTGCTTGATTGTTCTTCAGTGCCCGAGGCATCACACCTGCATAGAGAAAAAATCATTAAAAAACTAGCACAAACTAACAGAAGAGGTAAACTAGCATTTAATGACCACATGACCTCAGAAAAAAAGTGGAACGGTAAGGGTTATAATCAGCTTAAATCATCTGGCAAAATCAGATCATCACTAGTCTTATGGCCACCTTAGAATAATCATGATTCAGGACTGAACAAAAGCACTCACCAGGGTTAAATGCCACCTCTCTTTTTTCTGAAAAAGAAAAGCGCGAAACCTTATTACAAGTCAGTGATTGGCTGATTCACATTTTATCCTCTGGGTTGCTCAGTGACAGACTGTCCACATGAGTGTTCAGGTCAGACATTTGTTGTAACATCACTGAACCCTGTATGACCATCAGGGCACTTTTAAGTCAGTTCTCACCTCAGTCACTCAGGTCTTGTCTACACCGGGTCTTCCCCATCCCTCACAGCGAAATTCCAACCTGAAGATATGAGAGCATAAGTCAAACATGCACACCAACTGTAAAGATGAAGGAGTCTACACTGACCTGGTCAGCTAGAGCTAATAAACAGACTCCACGGTTTAAAGTCAGTCTGTACTTTATCATCACACAGGCCAGACTACAGGGATCAAATGAGCTTTACTGCAAGGAAGTGATCCCAGAAAATACAGAAGTGGCTCCTTCAGGCCCAGTTCTACAAACCTCACAAGCATGGGGCCCATTCTGGGTCTGAGGAGCTGAAAATGCCATGATATCATACTTACCATGAGCATTTGACCATCTGAATGGTGTTGAGTCACAAGCCAGCTCGTTCTGTAAAAATAAATTAAGGTTCAGGTAAATTTACAGAATCATGCTCAATTATTTCCCCAACATTAAAAATCCAGATCAGATTCTGTTACAAATTATCCTCAACTGGATCAGCGACCTGATTCAAATTCATCACATCTGAATGATGCCTAGTTGCTGTGCAGGGATGTCACCAGAACTGATGCTTAACAGTACTGTTCGATACCAAGAATCTGAGATCACTTGTTCTTCCCTTTGATACTGCAGGCAGTGTATGTACTGAGGTAGCAATTTCTCTACATTTGAAGAGCGTTCTAATACAGCCTTGCATAATAAATGACGAAGTCCACAAGCACAGGAAAAACTACCTGTGGAAAAGGACCATTTGTGCAGCTGCAATATCAGCTCTGCTTAAAACCATAAGGCAGAATTCTTACTTTACTTCAAGTTTTAAGTCAACGAAAAGGTTGCTGTGGTAATTCTAGTCATACTTATCCTATAGACAAGTCTATAATAATTGTGTAATTACTACACGACGCAATTTAGTCTGCCTTGTTAAAAATGTTACTTGAGAAATTATCTGCCACCATGTCAGTGTGTGTTAATTTTTTCCATCAATTATATTGAAATGATTTGTTCTATTGGTACAGATCATCAGGTTTTTGGTGTTGTGACATCCCTACTGTAGTAATTAAGATTTAATGCTTACCAGCAGAGCAGCAAGGAGTCAGACAGCAAGGTGTGCACATCTAAAGAGGGAAAGAACTGAGTTATCACTTTGTTTTTAAACACTTCCGTGATTGTGGAACAATCAAAGTTGATACTCAGCTAGGAGCGAAAGACAATAGTTATTCTTCATAGTTTATTCTGCTGAACTATGCAGTCATCATTGCATCGAGCTTCATTAAAACAAATGTAGTGTAGGTTTTCAACTCACCCCCACTTTGCTTTTTGTGGACTCTTTCTGAAAAAGTTAAAAGTATACATAAGTATAAAGAGAACGCAAAAATTCAGTGATCTCAAAGGCTGCAGAGGTCGACACATCAGCTAGGAGCGAAAGACAACAGTTATTCTTCATAGTTTAATCTGCTGAACTATGCAGTCATCATTGCATCAAACCAGTTTGATTTTCTTTCCTGAACATGTCAGCCTCAAGGCAAAAAACCTACCTGCTGCTCATCCAAGAATGCACAGCTAGATCCAACATCAGGACCATCTGCAAAGCAAGAGAGATGCATCACTTCAGAGTCAAAATTTTAACATGCGTGTATGTAATATAGTTTTAACTGCATCAGAAAAAAGTCCTCTTTCACTCTTTTTCAGAGAGATTCCCATTGTTTTAAGAAACAAAAGTCATCATTAACAGTGGTTTATAGTTAACACATGATCAAGTAATTTATGTCCATTACCTGTTTGTGATAAAAGGACTCAGACATGAAGACACCTGTGGGTAAAAATAAAGTGATTACCAGAATATAAACGTTTGAGCTCATAGATATGGAGTAATTGGTGCCTCAGATAATGCAACTTGGTGATTTAAGTATCATCATATCTTCTCAAGAGTAGCAAATAAGTGGTCATCACAGGAGCACACATTTATGATAAAGACTGATGCTTCCCTGGGGTGTTAGCAGAGAAAACAAACCTACACCTGTAGTAGATCAGGACTCCAGGAACAGGGTTATAAGCTAATGTTTTGGCCCAATATTTAACACTTCCATTTAAAGATTTAAGAATTTTATTATCATGTTTTACTTAAACAGAGGGTGTACTCTCTCCACAACCAACACCTTAGAGAAGCACAAGTCTCTTCTACGAACACTAATCCTCACCTCCTCAGTCTCCTACAGCCAAGTCACATCTCTGGGCTTTCACAGCACCTGTAGAAAACAGTCTGTTAGGCCTATTACTATTAATGGGAAAAGCAAGAAAAATATATATATGAAAGCCTCAGTGTAAAAAATGCTCAGAAATCACTTCTGTCCACTACTCTTATACTTTAAATCATCACAGACTTCCATTTAAATAAAACTAAGGTTTAAAGAAGACTCCCTTACCATCGAGCATCTGCTGATCTCGAGAAGTCAGGATGAGCATTGTGATCCTTTAAAA
>VURO01028865.1:5900-18303 GCA_015108175.1 Pelvicachromis taeniatus | reverse complement strand
AAAAAAACAAACCAACAACAAAAAAACAAACAAAAACAAAAACAACAAAAAAACAAAAAAAATAAACCAACACCAAAAAAAAAAAAAAAAAAAAAAAAAAAAAAAAAAAAAACAAAAAACAAAACAACCACAACCAAACAAAAAAAAAAAAAAAAAAAAAAAAAAAAGAAAAAAGAAAGAAAAGAGAAAAGAATAAAAAAAAAAAAAAAAAAAAATAAAAAAAAAAAAAAAAAAAAAAAAAAAAGGCTGAATAAAAACAAACTTCATGTCCCTTCAAGTAAACCATCCATCTCTGGGATTGCCAAAAAGCAGTCCACCACAGTACCAACAATATGATTTGAGGGGATGCTCATCTGAAAGAAGCATGACAAAAGGCTCACAGGAGTAAACTCATGGAGATTTAATATTTAGCATCAATAAACAGGAGAATTGGATACAATCAATGGTTATGATGAGAAGGAAATAAAAAATACATTTGTTTTGATTGCTCTCTATCAGGCAATACTGAGCAAAACTGAAATGAATGGCAAGGCCTCCACTCAGACTTTACAGACAAAACATGGAAAAAAAAAATAAAAATACAGACATTTCTTAGAATCCTTCATGTTGATTATTTTTCAAAAGGCCTTTTTGTCTGATTCGAATAGAGAATTCAATTCAACAAGCATATCACTGGATTTGCATACAGCACCAACTATATGCTCATCTCTGCAGATCCCTTCACCAGATTAACTGAATATATGGCTTAAAGGGTCTCACTTAACACACTGGCCAAATATTTAGGAGATACAATAATCCAATCACACAAAGATTAAAAAAAAAGAAAAAAAAAAAAGGGGGGGGGGCGACAACAAGGGGGGCTGTTGTGAGCTTGCTACAGCATTTTTCAGGCGACGATAAATATATTTTTATTTCTTCATCATCCAACTACCATTGCATTCAGATCCAACCTATGCAGCTGTAAATAAGAGAAAGAACAATGGTTCAACAAAGCTGGGGGTGTATAGGGGGATAAATATTGCCCTCTATGTGGTTCTGAAACTTGGAAAAACAGAAAAAAAAAAAAAAAATGAACACAAGATTCAACCAGCAGAACAGTCTGGACTGTAGCAGCACTATGAACGTGCACCAGTGTTTTAAAGGCCTACTCTGGTCTCACGTTTTCACTCTCTTCACCCTCTGACAACGTGCGAGCGAATAACGAGGCGACCCACTGTGATCTGAGAGGAAACAAGGATGTGTGATGTGCAGAACAAAACCAAAAAGGGAAACTTTACAGACTCAGTCAAGCCTTACGTCATCTTCATGGACCTGCTGTCCAGAAAGAAAAGTATGTAAACAATCATTTGTTCATAAATGCCTTCAAAACCTTCTCAGAAGACTGTTTTGGTCTCTGTCCAGACAAAAGTCCCATCAGCCTTTTCTCTAAACATTTTTCTTTTTTTTGGCATACTGGACATCAAACTTTGTCCTCCCACAGGCAAACGTCATCATTTCTATCTGTATTGCATATTTGAAATCAACCACAACTCTCAAAATCAGTGTGTTTATATCCTATGGCTTTCTGCAGGGCTTTGTTTCTGGATAATACTCGAGACAAAAGAACAGCTTGAGTGATCCAAATGGGTGGCAAAGGTAACTCTGAAATAGAACAAAACATTAAAAGGCTAAATGGAATGACTCCTAAGGATGCAAAGGTTCAGGTTCAGATCCTCAAATATTTTTTTACACTATTGCTGCAAAGAAAAATAAACAATAAGAGGATTAGAAAAAAAAAGAATATATATTTATATATCCATCATATGTATATCTATATATAAACAGTTATAAGTAGTTGCAGGCAAGCAGAGATTTTCCTCTCCCGCCCCTTTAAGATTCATCCGTTCCACCGTTATAAGGCTGTCAGACTCTGGGTGGGGGCACCAGCTTTCTTTCCTCAGTCACCAGATTCCCTGAGATGTAGAGCGCTGTCTTATTGGTCAAGCTATTACTTGAGCTGAACACCATCGACCACAGACCCCCCCACCCCCCTGCAAAAAACTATAGATGTAAGGAAAGGAGTGTTGCTCTGGCTCATCCTGTGGAGCTGCTGAAGGGTGTGGACAAAGGGGAGGCATGTGACCTCTCCACTCTGTGCTGCAGAGTCTCATGTTGGCAGGTGGCAGGTATCAGTGGCGGTGGATGAGAGGATTGACCAAATAAGGAGAGGAGCTTTACTAATATTCATGTTACATCTTTGATGCTTTTCATTCATTTCCATATTGTTTTACAGTCAAATGCAAAGCAGTGTAGAGATTCAATCATCAGTCATTCCAAGGCTTGAATAAGAAGAGGTTTTTTGCAAAAGAGTTCTTATGAAGACTCTGTTGTGTGTGCATTTCTTGATGCATCCGAGTGTGGCGCAGTCTTCTCAATGCCTCTGGGAGGCTAATCTCTTTAAAAGCGGCTCGTCGTAGACCCAGCACTCCCCGTCCTCGTGGAATAGCTACAGAAACAAAGAGCAATAGGAATTATTCTACTCGATATCTGAAGCATTTCTGAAAGCAAAATTTAAAAAAATCTTTAGGTATGGAGAAGGCTTCATTTTCATTGCCACGACAGTTATGGCTACGATGTATTACATTGTCCACGACTGACACAGCGACACCGTGTGTTTACTTTCCTTAGTGTACATGACGACAACACAAGCTCAGGCAGAGAGCCGCAACATTTTTGCACAGTATTTTGCAAATGATGCCAGAAAACAGTTTCCACTAAAATAGCAACAATCTCGTTTCACCACATCAGACAAAAAGCACACTGCTGGATATAACCAGCCTACCAAACAGGGGATACCAGCAGATAGTGATGCCTAGAGTTCTTCTACAACGCTTTTCTACTCTACCTGAGCACAAATGCTTTATACAATATGCTTCATTCACCCATTCACACTCGTCATACAAGCACTTTCTTCTATGCTTAACATTCCAATGGACGCATCAGAGAGCAACCTGGGGTTAGTATCTTGCCCAAGGATATTTGGCATGAAACCAAACCACCAACCTTCTGATTAGTAGATGGCCTGCTCCACCTACTGAGTTACAGCCACCTCACCTCACTGGATATATTGCTGTGTCATTACTACTGCACTATAACGCTGCTGGTGACACCTTGTGGCAATAAATTCACACTTTAAGTGGGTAGTGTGTCATCGATGACAGCAACTCATTGGAAAAGAAGGCAGAGATTTGTGTCTCAAGCTGAAATCAAACCAGCAACCTTTCACACGTGCAACACTGCAAATTTCCTTGAACTATCCTGACATAACTTTAAAGCTATATTGCCCACCCCTGTAATATTCAGATCCCAGTATCCCCAGAGTATGCGGTGCACTAGGTGTCATTGTTTATGGTAGGCAGAAATCCTCACCCTGGTCTCCCACTGCTGCTCCTTCTCCTTTCGCTCTCTGGCTTCAGCTCTCTGCTTCTCCTCCAACCGGTGTTTGGCTTCTGTCGCTGCATCGATGTCTTTTATCTTCAGGTTCAGAGTTACATCCTTCCACAGTCTAGGGGAGTAAAAGTTTGAAAGTCAAACATTTAGTGCTTTTGATTAGAGTTAAAGGATACTGACAGCTAAGGTCAGGCACTGATCCACTCCTCACCTTCGAGACTCGTACTCGAGCTGGTCTTCCAGCTTCCTCACTCTCTTCTTAACGATACCCATCTTCTTAGTGTCTATGAACACTGTGTTCTCCTAGAAACATAAAAAAACATTCACATATGTATTAATTAATTTAAGGTGATGATTTCCTACATTTTGTAACGTAAAGAAATAAAAGGACTCACTCCAGTCGCCGACTTAGCATACATGACTCCATTCCACTCTCCCTCAATGGAGCAGAAAGACTTCTTGTCATTTGGTGGACTGCAGGGGGGAAAAAAAACAGACGTTATGTATTAAAGACTGGACTCTCATTTGAAACCACTCATTAATCCTTAAATAATGTGATACAGCCACATCACTCTTACAAAATCTCTGCAGTGATTCGGTGCTTCTTTCCACCGTAGAAGGGTTTAGTGTGGAACACGATGTTAGCACTGTAGCCCGACTTGGAGCAGGAGATGTTGCACTCTCCACCAAGCTCCACCCACGGCACCGTCAGGATCGACCTGGACAGACAGGCGTAGATCAGTGAAACAATGAGTAATGACCAACACACACCAACTGAGCGATGACACAGAGGAGCAGAGGGATGCGTTAACGACAGGTACCTGCCATATCCGTTAGGAAAGGTGAGAATGTAATGCTCATCGTGCTCCAAACATGACACGCAGCCTACAGAGAGATCAGAAGTTACTTAACACAAATCTTGACTGAATCAGACTTAAGTACTTTTTTGAGAATATAAGGCAGAGTTTAGTGTACCTTGACCAATGTTGTGGACACCTATGGACATGCCCAGAAACTTAGATTTAGTCCAAATGTGAGCGTTGAACTGGATCTTCCTACTTAAGCACTCTGCGTAGAATGCAGAAACTATAGGAAAAAAATTATAATTAGGAGTGGGGTAAAAACAGCAACATATCAGCGATCATGCAGAAAGTATATAAATACAAAAAAATGAAAAAAAAATATTTTTTTGTACAAATGAAACTGATTATGACAGCCATACCTAACATGTGATCTGGTTAAAGTTTTTAACGTCAAATAAAATAACCAAATCATTTTACAGTGGTTACTTTTCCAAAGCTCCACCACACTCTGGATCCTACATGTACAAGGTTATGAGCATTTCTGTGTTTACAGTCAAAAGAAGGTTCAGCACTTACTGGGGGGGTGGTGAGAGACCTGCTCTGCCACAAAAGACACGCTGTTGGATGAAGCCCAGGGAACTGGGCCTTCTGATACCGTCTCCTGAAATGTACGAGAACGAAGCACATTGATAGGAGGACTGTGATCGCAGATCAATGATTCAGGAACTTGTAAAAGTTATACATAATTTAAATTATTACTGGATGAAAAATCTAGCAAGTCCAGAGAAAACATGAACCAAAATGTTGAGCTTGACTGCAGTGACAAACGGTCTCACCGTAGGTGGCGAAGGCTCCTCTGTCTCGCTGGGAAGATCCCAGTGGCAGTAGAAGACTTCTCCTAAGATTGGGTTGTACGGTTTCTTGGCCACCGAGCCTTTCCTTCCAGCATGGAAAGCCGACAGGTACCACTTCACCACCTGGACCATGCGCTCCCTGGGTTCTGGCTGCTCAGCAATACTAGCAAGTAAAAGAAACAAGTACTGAATGATTGGCCTACCCTCAATCAGTGTACACACAATGAAAAAACTGAAATGGTTACATACCTTACAAATAAGTCGGGGTGTGCAAAGAAATCTGCATACATTTCTAACAAAGACCTCCTTTCTAGGATGAAGGTAGGCAGAACCACCTGGGAAATACAGTGAAGTGAAGCTGTGACTGCATGTGTTGTTAAAAAGGGAAACCTTACACTGACAGCGCTGGAGAGCGAAACGCTACAACAGAACAATTAGGGCGGCTGGATGCCTGATCACAAAGACGTTAAGGGGTCCTGACCTTTGTGAGATCCATGCCCAACCGAACTTGAGAGAGCAAATGCATGATGACGCTCTTGTGCTCTTCCACAGACTCCCCTTCACCGTCGTCATCACGGTCATCGTGACAGTCAAACTGGTCTGAGGACAAGAGCAGTGCAAAAGTTTAATACAGCTAACTTTCCCCCCCCATGTGCCATATATTTCACAATAATGTAGTAAAATGTGATTTAAATAATGCCACCTTCTCCTACATAAACTGACCAGACCTCATGCTTAGAGTTCAATCAATGAGGGACAATCGGCTGTAATATAATCATGTGTCTAGTGAGCATTTCCCTTTTTACCCGTGTCTGTGGTGCCATTGGACATCGAAGAATTGAGGGACTCTGTAGTGTTGGGTCGTTTCAGAGCTGTCTCTTCATTAGTAATGGGTGAGGCAGCTGGAGGCCCTGAGGGACTGGGTGCAGGAGGAGGAGAAAGGAGGTGGAAAGGAAGCAGGAAGCAATAGAGATAAGGGGATAAAGAATAAATATAAAAGAGAGGCAAACGTCTCTGGTTACACGTGTTAGATTTTTATTCAATCCAAGCAGAATTTTTCTTGCTGTGAAACAAGGCGGGGTGATGCTGCACTCACTCTATGCAGTGTTTGGGGGAAGTGTTGCTCTGGTAAAACTCATCAGCGTCATAGAATTCATCCTCACTGGAGGAATAGGAGAAATCTGGCACTGAGTGTGAGGGGAGGGGGATGTGAGCCGGGGAGGCGATGCCGCTGCTGGGACCCGATGGGCCACTCCCTAAAAAAACAAAACAAAAAACACAACAACAAATTAAAAAAAACAAACTAATCAAATAGTGTGCATCATGCCGTAACCCTATTTATACATACAGTACATGTATTAAGTTATCATCCCTCAATTACATCTGTCATCCGCCTGTCTGTTTGGTAGGAGGAGCTAAACGTCGCAGATGCCTGCCCTACTTGATGTCATGGTGATGAAATCAACATTATATTGTTCAGTTGGAGCCCCTGTTCCCGAGCTCTGCTGTTCAGCAGGCTGTGCTCGGCACCATTAAGCCACCTTAACATAGTGATGACTTTCTCTGCAGAGCATATTGACAGTACTCTCAAGCATGCAGCCTGCCTCTTTATTGCACAGCACAGCACTTTAATACTGCAGCCTCAGCAGAGAAGGCAAACAGGCTGCAACCTCTGCTTTCTGCTCATTTTTACTCTACGTTCAGTGACACGGAAAAAAAAAAGAATAATGTTACTATCGCTTTTGCTCATTTAACAATACATACGACCCTGAAAAGGATTCAAATTGCTCTTAAAATGTGCTGTTTCTTTTTGTTTTTACTGTAGAACAAAAAAACAATATTTGTAACTGTAAAATTGCAGTAAAATCCATTTTCACAAGTCTACAAATAGACAAAATAAAGCAGAAAACTTCAATTTAATTTGTGATCATGGAAACAGCAGCTGATAAAACTGACTCTCTTTGAGTCACCATTAACAATCTTTGAGATAATGGTAAGCTCTGGAGAAGGTACTAAATGTCATTTAAAGTAATTGTTTGAAGGTCAAGAATGAAATGGGGGAAAAAAATACAATAAATAAAAAATATATTATTTGGCCACTTGGGGGCAGTGGCATCAAATTATTTAAACACATTTCGCCCCAATCACCATTTTAAATCTACTATTATAGCCTATGCTACCATACTGTTTTGAGTGATTGTAGTTCTTATTATCCACATCATAACAAGTGATATAAATTAAAAAAAACCTTCAAGGGCTTAAGCTGTACTCATATACAAAGTTTGGCTGCTGAACTCCTGACAGTATACAAAGAGTTTGAGCATGAAAATTTGAACTTATCATTAAACGGTTCATATCAACAGTATTAGATCTGGTTTTCCCCGTGCTTATCATCATAGCTCCTCAGGGAAATATCTGACTACTGACCACATTCTTCTGTTCAGTAGCCAATTGCTTTTTGCCATTAAAAAAAAGGTTGTGTGCAGTTTACAGAGCACACAGCTAAAACAACAACAACAACAAAACTAAACTTAGACTTTAACATGCTGATTGATCTGATAGGCAGTATAGAAAGGAGTATGAGGAACCCCTTTCAATAACATATAGCCATTTCAGCATTTAAGACAACCTGCATCACACGATCTCTATAGAAACGTCTGTTAAATAAACGTGATACGCTGAATGGAAACTGAACCAAACAAGGAAAAATAGTCCAATTTATGAGATTGAATTGAATTCACCTGTGCTGTTGGGAGTTGGGGTCTGCAGACTGCCCATCACTGTGACGACGGGACCAACAGGTAACGTGGAGGGTCGTTGGTCTGATTTGCACACCTGAGAAGCGTCTTCATCAAAAGAAGAGAAAGCAGTGTTAGCGCTGAAGCCTTGAAACAAACCCAGACCACATTAAAAGCGCCATCTCATGCCACGTGGCAGGACGCTGGCAAAACGATCCGAGACGCTACAGACAGAAGCATCATCTGTGAGCGGGGATTACACCGTCTATTACAAGAGAACAAAATTAGAACGGCCTAGTTTGCAGCGCTGATTTTTATAGCCTTTTTGTTTTAGTCTAGTCATAGTCATCTGACTAAAATAGCCAAAGATTTAGTCAGAGATTAGTCAAGACATGTGAGCATTCTTATTGACTGGATAGATGATATTATCCCGCAAAACAGGAATCTGCTTCAACACGGAACTTTAATTTAAAAAAGAAGAAGAAAAAAAGAGAGGGAGCAAAGTGATTTTCAAAGGTCAGGAAACCTGTGAAACATTCAAAGCACGAACAACCTCTCAGGATGATGCAGAGTCTCGACACATTAAGTGACAGCTGTTGCTTCTAAATGTTTGTGAGGAGGCAGATGTCTTGTACCTAGGGGTAGTGTTGTCTGTGTTGGCATTGTGTTCACTGCTGGAGTGTCCAGAGGGGGCTGGTAGATCCCATCCACTGGGTTGATGGTGCTCTGGAGGAAAAAAACAAACACAACAACGCCCTTTACAACAAAAACCGAGTGCCTCACAATGACATCAGACCTGTGCTGCAACGATCACACACCCAGACCACTGCCTGCTTACTGGTTTAGAAAAAACACTAAATCGAAAGCAGTTTG
Source organism: Pelvicachromis taeniatus (assembly GCA_015108175.1). Lineage (NCBI taxonomy): Eukaryota > Metazoa > Chordata > Actinopteri > Cichliformes > Cichlidae > Pelvicachromis > Pelvicachromis taeniatus. The sequence goes on along the minus strand of VURO01028865.1, from coordinate 9,606 downwards.
GCTTCGAGTTTATAAACAGTCCTACTCTCACAACTGCAATGATCCTTTAACCCCTCAAACCCAGACATCAAAGGGGAACAGTATGACCCGATCATAACTCGGTGCACCTATGTGGAGAACAAGAAGTGGGTACCAAAACAATGCATCATCCAGCCTGAGCAGAACAATTTCCTCTCACTCAATTTCCTGGAAAGAGCGGCGGTACCAAGCTTAATTAATGCAATCAATATGAAACCAACATGGGTAGAAATGCAAACGTTGACTCTTGAACTCTGAGCAGCCTTTTTCTTTTTTAAACAGGACCAGGGTGGGGGTTAATAAACAGTACAGAGTCACCAGTAGGTAATCATTTTTAGAGGTCTGGCTTGATCAGTGGCAAATGCTGCGTGCATATAAACCGCAGCCTGTTGACACGATGTAATGCGGTCACAGCCCCTAACGACCCATCTGACAGGAACACCGACAACCACAGGAGATGAACCAAAAACATATCAACCCTCGTTCCCCAACAGCTTACCGCCAGAGCTCTTGGCAGCACTGAAACAACAGTGACACATTATCCTATTACTCAAACCTGACCTGCAGTTTCTGACTTTTACACCTTTTCTCTATTTTGAGATCATCTGAGCTCCACAGGAACACAGCCTAATCTCACAGCCGTAGCACTAACTCGCTGAGCTGTGACGTTACGCGAGGCTGTGATATTTACTGAACTGAATTATAGGAATTACTCTCTGACCTTGTTTTTCTCTGTTTGTAGGTCAAGATAACTGCCATTAAACCATTATCTAAATGCTAAACAAAAAAAAAGATACGATCAGAGGTCAGGGATTTGCCCTCCCGTTCACACTTTTTCCCTCCTATCTCGAGACCTCCTGCGTCTATTCTGCTCTTTCTACTTCTAATGGTTCCAATGTCCACATGCCTTTATAAAAGTAACTCGAGGGCTTCTAATTACATCCAATTACAGAAATATACTGACTAGCCTATGGCTATGCAAGCAGGACATGAGAGAGGAAAAAAAAAGCAAGTAAAGAAAAGAGCAAGGTCATCAAAAAAGCTAAAAGGGCTTTAAACTCTGTAATGATCAATATCTCCCCCCCCCCAAGTGAATGCAATATTAATGCAATGAGCAGCTCTCACAGCAGAGCAACCTCTAAGCCCCCCATAGCACATAAATTATTTTGACATATAACGACTGAACATGCTTCTTGTGAGCTTGGTTTAAATAATGCTTGCACTTTGCAACAATTCCCCAGGCACTGCAGTTTGACAGGGTCAACGTGCTGCCGATGCCTCGAGCATTTTAAGCTAAGGCCTACAGCGCATGCATCATTTGGTCTACTATGTAGGCACAGTGACAGACATCCAGCAAAGGTATGATTAGTGGAAAGCCTATGGCAGACAAATGTGGCACGTGCAGGTATATGCATAGGCAGACCTTTCTCTGTGCTATTTATACTACACAATACTGTACTTAATGATAAGAGATTAAGCCAGCCCGGCTTACGTGGAGGCCTTGCTTAAACTGGGAGGTTGTGTTGTATTAAATACTCTACAAACACGTCTCAATCCCTTGCATTTTCCAAAGATTGATTGCCACCTTTTCATTTAGCTACAGGTTTCTGTTTATCCTTGAGTGAATGTTTTCTTTTGCTCTTCCATTTTCCAGCCCACCTTCTGTTGTGCTGTCTCCTCTGGGTGCAAGTGTGAAATTGCAGTTGACCAAACATTTACATGGTACAGTTAAGAGTCAGACTGATTGTTAAAAATCCCTTTATATCATTTCCATAATTACACATAAACCACAGAAATATGAACAACATGGACATGTGTCTCTGTAGGTTGTCAGTCATCCAGGTCACAGTAGTTTAAAGAAAGCGACTTGGAGAGTTCCACGTATTTAAAAAAAAAACAAAGAGGCTGTCTATGTCCACTGTGAACGACCATCTTTAATCAGAGGGCGTGGCTTACAACACCAAATGTCTGTCATTTATAATGCATCAAGAGATTCACTCTCAGGCACCCCAAACCACACTTACATCTGGAAATCTAGAGGTCACGTTACAGGATGAGGCCAAGTCTCAGAGTGGTTAGACCCCAAAACCTCTGGTGCTAATGACCCGTGCCTTTTTTCTCTCAATTGGCTCATGTGATCAGGCACACGGTTAATAGTGGATCAAAAACCCTCTTAAGGGCCAACCCCAAACAGGCCGTAAATACCTGGGACTCTCCACCTTTTGGTTTTAGACCTGAAGGCACCTCTGGGATGAGAGAGGAAACATCTTCAAAACAATGAAGAAGTCCAGTAACTTTCTTTCAAAGCCCCTTAAACACTGACATGTGACAATGTGACCTTTCCAGGGAGTACCCTCTCTGTTGCTCTTAATGTACTGATATCCACCTTCAGTTTATTCATTGTATTTATTTATTTTGCAGGACAAACGTCCAACACATATATACAGTAGCAGATACAGCTAAAAGCTAACTGAGCTCTAACAAAACCTGCACAACACAGACTAGAATGAAGATCGGCGTTATGTAGCTTCAGCTCTCATTGCTTGTGGCTGAGAGGAAACACAGATACTCTGGAGAGCTTCTCTCAGTTCACTTTGCTCACACAGCAGTGAACGATTGAACCTGCCATCAGCCATAATTAGTAGTCATAAGTATACATAAATACACATAAACTGGTATTAGGTCACAACAACCGGGTCATGGTTTATAGTCTTTTTTAGGTTTTGGTCAGTTTTAGAGCAGTTTTATTTTGAAAGACGGTTAACAGGAACCATAGGAGAGTTAGTTAAGTTAACTTATTGCTTAAAGCTTGCAGTCAGTCTGGCTTTGGAAAAGCAAAATAAACCTGTGATGGTTCAAAACGTAGGTAAATCCTATTGTGGCCTTCAATGCAAATATCTGCAGAAGCCTAGAAGTGCTTCCTGGATGGCTATTAGTGCTCAGTGGTTCAATAAGCAGGCAGTGTGAGAATGATCAATCAATGGTGACTTAGATTCCTCAAATTAGTAAGTGCAGTGATGGGCAACACTCTTTTACGCAGGCATGCGATCACACATGTGTATCCCACTTATACTAGTGCATCTCCAAACACTGAGTATTGTGTGAAGGTTTTTTTTTTCATAATTTAATTCAAAGAGATAAACTTTCACATATTCTAAGTTATGAAAAGCCAAAAATTCCACTCTCATATTATTGGAACACCTCGTCAGATCAAACAAAAAAAGGATCTACAAATGCCCAACTTATGAAAGGCATATTAATTTATACACCGAATATAAATCTGTCATTTTGGGTCAGGTGTTTCTCGTATTCCTCTTGAACAATGGTAGAGGCACTTTTGTCCACAGTGTGGACAAAACACAGTGGATCAACCGCCACCAACACCAGCAGGTGACACGGCAGCCTAAAACCATCACAGAATGTGGACGCTGGACTTCCTTCCTGGACTTAATTGTATTTTTATAACCTTCATAGCTTTTTCCTCTCCACCATTTACCTTCAACATTTCTGTTTTTATAATGTGACCACAGCACAGAAAAAAAGGAAAAAAAAAAAATTAATAATAATAAAAAAAAAAAAAAAAAAAAAAAAAAAAAAAAAAACAAACAACCCTACCACCCAACAACCCCCCCCACCCCCACACACACCACAAAAAAAAAAAAAAAAAAAAAAAAAACAAGAGGAGGAG